>PVJA010050918.1:0-13066 GCA_004027025.1 Myocastor coypus | reverse complement strand
AGACTTAGTAACTTTTAAATTTTTTATCTGGGTCTGAAGGCGGGCAATTAAATCTGTGAACTGCTGATTTTTATACAAAAGTTTGTCTATTGTAGCTACAACCAATGAACCGGCATCATTATATTCTCTATTGGACCAAAGATTTTCAAAAGTTGTACGTACGGAATCATTAAATTCCTGACATTTCACAAGTGGTGACCCAGGATAATCATGGATCAATGAGGCTCATTGTTTTAAACAGCTTACGCCAGGGATTTCTAGGACGCTGGTTAATACCAGAAGATTCCATGGCATCTTTAGGTCTTTTCCAATGTTTAAGCCAACCCAAGGAATTTTTAAAGCTATTTAAAAATCCCCTCATAAAAATATTTAAAAAAAGAATAAATAAATAAATAAGTAAATAAAATAAAAATCCCACCATTATATTCTGTTTCTCTAGGGCCACTTCTGGTACCATATTCTGTATCGGTCAGGGTTTTACTAGAGGAACAGAATAGATATAATATAAGGAATGGATATTAACACCAAATATACAATCTATAAGAAATTGTAAGATTGGCTTACAATAGCCACAGAGTCAGATGAGGAAGCGCGCACAGGGCGTCTGCACACTCCGGACTGAAGGATTCAATCCCGAGGCTTGGACCCACTGCAGCACTCCGTGTAAGTCTCTGTCGGCTGACGGGTCCGTAATGGAGGACTGAAGTTTCTGTAGTTGGAGGCTGAAGAGTCTGCGGTGGAAGGCGAGGGATCTAAGCTGGAGGCCGAAGAGTCTGCGCTGCAAGCCAGACGATGAAGTCCAGTCTGCGTGCGAAGACTGAAGCTTCTCCGACGAAGTGAAGTGTTGACTCCTCCTTCAGCCCTTTAAAAAGTCTTTCTGTGCTCAGTCATTCTGACGTGGACTCATTGCGCCCTAGGGTGGAACCAATCATACCCCAGGACGGGTCCTTGATCCCGTTCTAGGGAGAAATCCAATCATATCCTAGGCAGGCCCGGGTGATGCTCCAGGGAAGAACCAATTGTACCCCAGAGTGGGGCTCCCATCAACAGGGAACCAGGCTGCTGAGTCATTCAGCCAAGTTGACACATTGTATCAACCACTACACATGGATAGGATGGTTGAGTGTGTTTCAATTTGTGTCTTTGTTTTCCAATTTGTTTCACTGATCCTCAGGACTATCTCTATGCCAGTAAGATGCTGATTTTATTATAGTAGCTTTATAGTATAATTTCAGGTCAGGGATTGTGATACCTTCTGCCTTTCCTTTGTTTTCCAGAATTGTGTTTAATAGTTAGGTTCTCTTCTGGTTTGAAATGAATTTGAGGAAAGTTTTCTCTAGCTCTCTGAGGTACACTAATGATATATTAATGGAAATTACATTGAATGTGTATACCAATTTTGGGAGTATGACCATTTTTACAACATTAGTTTTTCCTATTCAGTATTGTGGAATATTTTTCCATTTTTTCAAATCCTCTTCAATATCTTCTCTCAGAGTACCACTGATTTTCACTGTATAAATCTTTAACATCCATTGTGAGATTGATTCTTAAATAATTGATTGATTGATTTTTGAAAAGGCACGTTTTCTCTGATTTCTCTCTCAGTGTATTCACTGTTTATGAATCAGTAGCACAATAATGCTACTGATTTTGGGGTGCTCACCATCATCCTGATACATTGCTGATTTCTTTTTTTTTTTTTTTTTTTTTGGTACAAACTTTATTCTCAATGAACTATGAGAAAGTAACTATACATCTATCTTTTTATTCATTTTAATGAAAAAAGAAACAAAATATCAATGAAATAGTTTAAAATCAGGTTAGTAGGATGCTTACAGTAATTAATACATTGCATATTGTTGTCCTCATAGCAGTTATTCAGAAGACAAGATGCAGATATAATACCTTGTTTAAACAATATTAGTACAAACTTTATTTTCAATGAACTAAGAGAAAGTAGCTGCATGTCTGTCCTAACTTTCTTATAGATAGATTGATAGGTAGATAGACAGTCAGACAGACAGACTGATATTCATGTCAGAATGGTCTTTTATTTATGCTTTTATGAAGTTACTGACACATGACACTAGGGTGCCTAACAACTGATAACTAACCTTAACCAGACACGTGTTTATCTCAGGAATGAGATAGCTGGTTCGCTTTAGGCACTGGGCCAAGTCCCACCTACACATATTTGATCACTTTCCTAGCTTTGTGACTCCCATTATATAACCCTTTTTCATTTGGTGACTAAATCTACAAATCTCTAGGTGAAGCTTTTGGAGTCATCTATGTAGAGTACTAGGCCATCTGCAAATAATTATAATTTCAGTTCTTAATTTTCAATCCTTTTCCTTTTATTTCTCTTTCTTGTCTGATTTATCTGGCTAATATTTCCAGAACTATATGGAATAGGAGAGGTGACAGTGAACACCCTTATCTTGTTTCTGATGTTAAAGTGAAGGCCCTCAGTTTTTGCCCATTTTTAATGCTGTTGGCTGTTGGTTTCTCATAGAATGGTTATATCAGTTTGAGGTAGACCATTTATTCCAATTCCATGTAGGGTTTTTATCATGAATGAGTGTTGAAATTTGTTAAAACTTTTTCTGAAAGTGTTGAGAAGTGAGATGATCATTGTTTTTGTTTTTGATTCTATTGATGTGGTATATTACATTTATAGATTTGAGTATGTTGAACCATCCCTGAATTCCTGGAATGAGTCATACTTTGTCATGATGTATAATCTTCTTGATGATTTGCTGCATTGTGTTTGCTAAAATTTTATTGAGGATTTTTGAATATATATTCTTTAAAGAGATTAGCCTGTAATTCTATTTTTTAGTTGAATCCTGCTGTGGTTTTGGAATCAGAGTAATACTTGCCTCCAGGAATGAGTTTGAGAGAGTTGTTTCACTTTCAATTTCACTGAAGAGCTTGAGAAAAGCTGACATTAAATCTTCTCTATATTTCTTATAGGATTCTGCTGTGAATCCATCAAGACCTGGGCTTTTCTTTTCTGGTAGTTTTTTGTTGTTGTTGCATTTTCAATTCTATTTCTCATTATTTGGTTATTCAGAGTTTGTATATCTTCTTTTTAAAAATTTTCTTTCTTTCTTTCTTTCTTTCTTTCTTTCTTTCTTTCTTTCTTTCGTTCTTTCTTTATTGCTGGCTCTCTGGCTGGATGGCTCAGCTTGCCCTAGGAGTGAGGCTGGCACAGCATGTAGTACTAGAGATTGAGCCACAATCCATGTGGTTGTCTAAGCCTTTGTAAGCAGGCACTTTAGACAGCTGATCTATCTCATCGGCCCTTGTACATCTTCTTGACTCAGCCTTGACATTTCATATGTATCTAGGAAACTGTTCATTTCCTATGGGCTTTCCATCCTGTGAGAATAAAGATTCTAGATGCAGATATTAATGATCTGAATTTCTCTAGGCTTTGCAGTGAATTCATGCTTTTCACTCTTTATAGCATGAATTTAGATCTTTTTCTTGCCTTTTTTTTGGGGGGGTGCTAGGGGCTTATCAATGTTATTTATTCTTTCAAAGAACACATTCTTTGATTCATTTATTGTTTGTATTGTTTTTTCATCTTCAGTGCGTTAATTTCTAATCTAATCTAATCTTTATAATTTTCTGCCTTCTTTTGGCTTTGGCCTTGACTTTGACTTCTTTCTCTAGAAGCTTGAAGCGTGGCATAAGATCATTTATTTGGACTTGTTCTGTTTCTCTAATGTGAAAATTTACTGCTATAAATTTTCTTCTTAAGACAACTTTCATTACATCCCATAGGTTTTGGCAAGTTGTATCTGCATTTTTGTTTGATTATAAACATTGCTTAATTTCTTCTTTAATTTCATCTGTGACCCACTGATTGCTTAGGCTTTTATTTAATTTCCATGTGTTTATGTTGTTCTTGTGGTTTTTGTCAATAAGTTCCATTTTTATTATGCAGTAATTAAATAGTATGCATGGCATAATTTCAATTCTGTTGTGCTCTATATGCTAGTATATGGCCTATATGTAAATGAGAAGAATGTGTGTTCTGTTGTTGGTGAGTGAAACACTGTATAAAGGTCTACCAAGTCGAGTTTTTCACAAGTTTAGTTTAGTTCTGAAATTTCTCTGTGGATTTTTGTCTTTTTGTGACATTTGCTTTCTAAAGTCACCCATTATTATTTTATTATTGCTGATTTGATTTTTTCATGTCTGTTAAAATTTGGCCTATGTAGTAGGATGTTTCTACTTTGGGTGCATGTATATTTCTAATTGTTATTTCTTCCTCTTGCAGTTTTCCCTCAATAAGTATGTAGTGACTTTCTTTATCTCTTAGATGACTTTTGGTTTGAAGTTGATATTTTCAGCAACCAGGATAGCTACCCCTTCTCATTTAAGATTTCCTGTGGCATGGAGGATTGTTTTCCTTTCTTTGACTTTTAGTCTGTGAATTTCCTTTTGATTTCAATGTGTTTCTTGTTTGTAGCATATTGTTGGATTTTGTTTCTTAATCCACTCTGTAACGCTGTTCCTTTTGATTGATGATTTGAGGACATTTACATTGATAGTTATAACTGATATTTATTGGCTTATCTTTGTCATATTATTTTCCTGTTATAGGTTTAATACCTTTTTCCTCTTCCTAAATACTTGGTCTGTTCAGTGGTTTCTTTCTGTTGTCCTTGAAGCTGTGATCATTTCTGTCTCTTTCTAGAATATGTCATTACTCTTTTTAGGGTCATTACACTTTTTAGGGTTGATTTGTTGGTCATGGATTTCTTCAATTGTTCTTTGACATAGGCGGATCTTACTTCACCATTGAATTTGATAGACAGTTTTACAGGGTACAATGATCTGGGTTGGAAGTTATTTTTTTTCAGGACCTTAAATACATCACTCTAAACTCTTCTGAATTTCAGATATCTTGGTTATTATGCGTCGTGGTGTAGATTTACTGTGATTATGGCTGTGTAGTGTTCTGTGTTCATCACTTATGAGTATGTCAGATTCATTTCTCCTGTTCGAAAATTTTTCTGCTGATATTTCTGCAAATAGTCTTTTTGTGTCGTTTGTGCCATCTCTTATTGTTTTACTGACACCTATTATTCTTGTATTATTTTTCTTTGCATCATCTTGCAGCTGCTGAATTATTTCTTGATTCCTTGTTAGTTTTAAGAGACATTTTATTTCACATTCATTAACTGCAGGACTCTTTTTAAGGTCTGAAAGTCTATCTTCAGTTTCATTGAAGCAGTTTTGCCAGCTTTAAATGGAGTTCTTAATTTCTTGGATATCTGTTTGAATATGTTTCATGCATTCTAGGTCTTTCCTATACTGTTCATTCAGTGATTTGATTTTTCTTTTCTCCTCTATTTTTCTATCTATGCCTTTTTAAGCTGTTCTGAACAATTCTTTCATAACTACTGCCCTTTCTTTTTGGGCCTGATAAATTATTTCTGTTCTTATTTATTCTATAGCTTGATGGGCTTGTTTCTTTACTTCAGTTGCTATCATTTCCAAGATTTCAGATGTGTGATTTTAAATTTCTTGTATGTTTTTGCTCTTGGACTTTCTCTGGGTAAGCTAGAGGATTAAGATTGCCTTTTGCTCCTAAATTTTGGCATTTTTGAAGCTCTCAGGAATTTCCTAGTGGCCAGCAGACTTCACAGAACCTGCCAAAGTTCTTCAGTGGTGCCAGGAAAGCTCTGCTCCTGTGCACAGAGGGCACACAGATAGCAGCTCTCCTGCATCTCACAGGCCATTGAGAGTCCACCTAAGTTCTTAAAAGTTTAGATCTGCATCAGCAGAAGCTCCACATCTGCATGCTGGGGGCTAAGGAATGTTAGAACTTAGCAGCATCCCACAGCCTGCCCAAAGTCTGCCAAAGTTCTTCAGAAAAAGCTTCTGACAAAGTCCAAAACTCATTCATCAGAAAAACCTTAGCAGAATTAGAATAGATGGACTTTTCCCCAATCCAATCAAAACCATCCATGTAAAACCAACAGCCTGCATCATACTAAATGGGCAAAAACTGAAAGCCTTCACTTTAAAATCAAGAACAAGACAAGGATGTCCACTAACATCATTCCTATCTAATATAGTTCTGAAAACATTAGCCAGATGAATTAGGCAAGAGAGAGAAATAAAAGCAATACTGACTGGAAAGGAAAAGTGAAATTATCATTATTTGCGGATGACATGATACTCTACATAGAAGATCTCATAAACTTCACCAAAGTACTTGTATATTTAATAACCAAATTCAGTAATGTAGCAGGATATAATGTAGATACTCAAATATAAATAGCATGTCTATACACAAACAATAAGCATACCAATAGAAAAATTAGGAAAACCACATCTTTCACATTAACATCTAATATAAAAGAAATACTTAGGAATCAGTCTCACAAAGGAAGTAAAATATTTATACAGTGAAAATTATAGTATTTTAAGAAATCAAGAATGGTTTAAGAAAATATAAAGGTATTCCTTCCTCCTGTATAGTAAGAACAAATAATGTGAAAATGGTCATACTCTCAAAACTGTTATACAGATGCAATGTGACCCTGAGTAAAATACTATTAGTATACCACACAGAATTAGAGAAAACACTCCTAAAATTCACCAGAAACCAGAAGAGACCCAGGATACCGAAAGAAATCCTGGAAAACAAAGGAAAGGGAGGAGGCATCAAAATCCCTGGCCTGAAATTATACTACAGAGCTATTGTGAGAAAATCAGCATGGCACTGTCAAAAGAAAAAAAAAAAAAAACAGATCTGAGAATCAATGGCACAGACTAGAAGATGTAGACAGAACTGTGAACACACTCATATCCCTTATCTTTAGCAAAGGGACCAAAGATATTCCTTGGAAGAAAGATAGCCTCTTTAGTAAACGGTGATGTAAAGACTGGCTTTCCACATGCCAAAGGATAAAATTTGACCCATATTGATCACTATCCACTATACTATCACCAAAATGGAACAAATATTATTTTAAGTGTTAAAACTGAAACACTAAATCTTCTACAGGAATATTCAGTTGGAATATTAAAGACATAGGGGTAGGCAGAGAGTTCATGAACAAAAACCAAACTCCATGGGATCTCATCTTTTTGAAGCTTCTGCACATGAAAAGAAATCACCAAGAGAATAAAAGGAAAACCCAAAAACTGGGGAAAAAAATTTATAGCCAACTGGCCCACTGGCAAAGTCCTTCTATTGAGAACACATAAATAATTATTTTTTAAATCAGAACTTCAAATTTGAAAGACCCAATCCAAAAATGGGCATCTGAGATGAATATACACTTCTCAGATGAAGAAATATGAATTCCAAAGAAATATATGATAAATGTTCAGCATCATTTGTCATTCAAGAAATAAGAATTAAAATAACACTGAGCTTCATCTCACTCCAGGAAGAATGGCTATCATCAAGAAGTCAACCAATAACAAATGCTAAAGGGCTATAGGGAGGGAGATGAACCATTCTCTATTGTTGGTGTGAGTGCTGACTGGTCCAACTGCTAGGAAAATCAGTATACAGATTCCTCAAAATGCTAAGAATAGAGATCCTATTCAACCTAGCTATTTCTTTCCTGGGTATTTTTCCATAAGAACTTAAAACATCATACAATAGAGATTTATGTGCCCCCTTCTTCATGGCAGCACAGTTTGTCCTACCTAAATCTTGGAAGGAATCCAAATGCTCAAAGAAGATGTGGGTTGGGGAGATAGCTCAGTAGAATAAGTGCTTACCTGGCAAGTGCAATGGTCTGAGTTCGATCCCCAGTTCTGAAAAAAAAAAAAGGTGTGGCATGTCCATGCAACATAGTATTTTTCATCTATAAAGAAGGATAAATTTGTAGCTTTTACTGGAGAACGGATACAACTAGAGACCATACTCTTAAGTGTAATAAATCAGATCTCCATGTGCAATCACTATATGAACTGGAGGAGTTCCTTAGAGTAAGAACCTGATAGAGTAAACAAAATCTGAAGTGTACAATAGATAACTGTGAAAGGGAATGAATCTGTTCAAAAGGAAGGAATTACTCAGGTGAAAAGAAAGGCATGGGCCAGGGAGATAGCTCAGTAGAATAAGCACTTGTCTGGCAAGTACAGGGGCCTGAGTTCAATCCCCAATACCAAAAAAAAAAAAAAAAAAAAAAAAAAAAAAAAAAAAAAAAAAGAAAGAAAGAAAAGAAAAGAAAGGAAGGAAGGAAGGAAGGAAAGAAGGAAGGAGAAGGAGTGGGGGAAAGAGATATGTCCATATACGTAAGCAGGATGATTTGGTTAATTGTACTACGGATTTCTGCTGGGCTATGAAGGGAGTAGTTAATACTTTTTTTTTTTTTCTTAATCTTCATCTTTCATTTTTTCCCTTTTACTCTCTTCTTAACTTCTTATAACTTATTTTTTCTTTCTTCTAATTTTGCATTGATATATCTTGTGGTCTGAACTAATTTGAAGACAATGCCAAACAATACAAC
Organism: Myocastor coypus; assembly: GCA_004027025.1. Classification (NCBI taxonomy): domain Eukaryota; kingdom Metazoa; phylum Chordata; class Mammalia; order Rodentia; family Myocastoridae; genus Myocastor; species Myocastor coypus. The sequence goes on along the minus strand of PVJA010050918.1, from coordinate 4,568 downwards.
AAATGCTGTGGAATACATACTTTTTTTAGTGAAATTCGGTGTTGTTTGTAATATCTTGTGCTTTAACGCTACTTTTTACTTTCTTTAAAAAGTAAAAAAAAAAAAAAGATAAGATGTGTTAGCTCATGGTTATAATCCTAGCTCTTAGGAGTCTGAAGCAGAAGGATTGTTGTGTGAGTCCTGCCTGGGCTTCAAAATCAGCTCAAGGCCAGCGTAAACTGCATAAAGTAATCCTATCTCAAAAAGACAACATAAGCAAATAAATAAATAAGCTTATTTAATATTTATAGAAAATGAGTTACAGCATGGGTCTAATAAGGCTTTCAGTATATAAAATAGAACTACAATTAAAAAAGAAATATGACTGAATGGATTTCAAAATATATATCCAACTATATACTATTTATAAGAAACTCATTTTACTTCTGAAGACACACATAGACTATAAATGAAAAGATAAGATACTCCATGCAAATTGAAAACAAAAGGAAATAGGAGCAGCCATATTTATATTACATGAAATAGACTTTAAATCAAAAACAGTGAAAAGATGTCCTATTGGAAACCTCCTTAAGTTCTCACAAGAAGTTCACATGCAAGGCTTTCAGAACTCATCTGTACATGTAAAAGGACACTACCAATCAAACCTGAACAACTGAAATATTAAGGAATAAAATCAAGAAGGAAATTGAAAAATCTCTTGAAGTATATGAAATTAAGACTCAACATACCAAAACCTCAGGAATACACCAAAAGCAAAATTAAGAGAGAAGTTTTGAGCAGCATATGTACCTACATTCATTGTATTTATATGAATTATAGAAGGAAAATTATTGCAAGTAATACTGTGTAACTCTGGAGTTCATGATTATAAAAGCATGTCTAAATCATACCAGATTGCTGAGAATATCCTCTAAGTAGCCTTTTACCTCAAGATAGAGTTCACTACGAGAAGCAATTATTCACACAGCAATTCAAAGTCCACTGGGTGGAAGGGGAGACTGGGTCTCTTTTATAAGCCTATATACACATCTCTTGTCTCAACCAAGGCTATTGATTAGACACATGAAGAAAAACAAGTTCAAATCTTCCTCTTCCAGCGATTTTGCAATAGATATCTGAAGGTAGATGTAGATGCTCTTCCAGATTAGAGGACAAGTGTCTAATCAACTAGTGATATTGGCCATGAACTGTGAACACAGTTGTTTGATTTTCCCATACTCTACGCTTATTATAATGTCAGACTTTCATATAAGAGTGTGCTGTTTCTGAGTCTGAGAAATTATATAGACCTACTTTGTGATCCTGGCTCTGCATTTTACTAGCTGTGTAACTGCCTCAACTTCATGAGCTCTATAAAAGATGAATGATAATTGTCTCTAATTCCTAGGTGATACTCTTTCTATTGTGAAGATTAAGACAATGATTATAAAACTTGGGCCACATCTTAAATGCCCAAAACTTGTATCTGTGACTATTGATGTTAAAAAATATTTATACTAATGTCAATGCGTACTTTCTCCAGATTTCCTCTCTAAATATTTGTAGGGCTTTCTGTGCTGTGTATAGGCTGAGTATTGGGAATGTGAAAACAACTTTCAATGCCTCATGAGAGGAAAGAACCCAAAGTTTATGGGAGCTACTTCCAGAGCTGCATGGGAAATGTTTGAAAGGATGCAGTGGCAATTAAAGAAATGGAAGAGAAGTCAGTTTTGCTTGGAAGATTATTAAACCTCCTAGAGAGAAACTGTACGATCTTGGAGTGAATTTACCCAATATGACAGGAAAAAAGACTTTTAGCTTGACCTAACAACAGAGGTGAAAGTTCTGGTGTCTCACCTTTGCCACTGAGGACAGTGGAGTCAGCTGTATGCTGCATTGGGCCATGGTACAAATGCTAAGATAGTGAATTATTTACTAATAATGCCATCATCCCCTATGTCATTTGTTTAAACAGAAGTAATTTTAGAATGGAGCAAACTTCTGATTCAGGTCTCTGAGAAGGCCTAGAAATATTTTCATGCAGTCATAATTTTTGTGAAATTTGAAAGAGACTCTTTTCCCCACAATTGTTAAAACCATTGTCCCTTTCCATGCCAACTTCACTTCTATTAATATTCATGTTGCTTGGGATGGTTCTCACATAGGTGGAAAGATTCTTTTGGATGTGGTTCAGAGGGAGCTGACTACTAAGTGCATCCAGTTTGGGTCTAGGAGAAATGTGGGAATGAGGGTTGCACAGTCTCTGCACAGTCATCACAGCGCATAGAGTGAGGATGGCACTCGGGCACAGTGGTGCTGTGCTCTGCCAGCCCACCTGCTCTCATCCCATGGTGACAAAAGGGCATCGCATCAAAGTAAGCACTGCCCCAGTGCCCTCGCACTGGAAACCAGGAACAGTGAACAAGAATGAGGCCTGAAAGATGAAGTTAGACCCAATCCAGGAAAGATCAATCTGATGGGAAAATTCTAAGCAGAGAATTTTGATTCTTATTCTCACCTTGTCAAAGTGGAAATTTCTCTGTGTAAGAAATATATCCAAAGTGTAATAATCATTACATCATATATAATTTTCCTCATCCAAATCCAAGTACATAAAAGAGATTTTATATGAAAGCTGATGTTGATAGGGCCTGCCCTGTTACAAGGGAGGAACTTGTGTGTGAATGCCTGTGTTTTATGTATTCTCAGCAGAATAAAAGTACCTTTTAAAATATACGAACAATGCTGGGTCTATGCTGAGTTACATTCTAAGTTTTCTACAAAAATATTATAAAACAATCAACAATATGAATAGATAGTTTTTGAGATTTGAGTTTAATTTGACTTATTTACATACATACTTAAAGATATTGTGCCAATACCATGCTGATTTTACTGCTGTGGCTTTGTAGTACAACTTTAGTGCAAGAATTGTAATGCCTCCTGCCTTGTCTTTGTTGTCCAGGATTGTCTTTGCAATTCTAGGTAATTTTTGGATCCAAATAAATTTTAGGAATGATTTTTCCAGGTCTGTGAAGTATGTTGATGGTATTTTGATAGGAATTGCATTAAATCTGTAGAACAATTTAGAGAGTATGGCCATCTTCACAATGTTCGTTCTTCCTATCCAGGAGCAGGGAATATCTTTCTATTTTCTGAAATCTTCTAGGATCTCTTTTTTCAGAGTACTGTAGTTTTCATTGAAAAGGTCTTTTACTTCTTTAGTTAGGTTAATTGCTAAGTGCTTCATTTTCTTTGGCGCTAAGATAAAATTTATTGTTTCTCTAATTTTTCTTTCAGTGTGCTTGTTATCTGTGTAGAGGAATGCTATTTACCTTTGTATGTTGACTTTGTAATCTGCTATCCTACTGAATTTGTGCATTAATTCTAGTAGCTTTTTGATGGAGTTTTGGGGGTCTTCAACGTAGACAATCATGTCATATGCAAATAATGATAGCTTTACTTCTTCTTTCCCTATTCTTATTTCTTTTATTTCTCTCTCTTCTCTAATGGCTGTAGGCAATTATTCCAGAACTATATTGAATAGGACTGGTGATAGAAGACATCCTTGTCTTGTACAAGATTTGAGAGTAAAAGACTTCAGTTTCTCCCCATTTAGAATTATGTTAGCTGTTGGATTGTCATAGATGGCTTTTGTCAGATTGAGATAGAGGTCCTCTATTCCAATTTTCTGTAGGGTTTTGAACATGAATGAGTGTTGCACTTTGTCAAAAGCCTTTTCTGTATCAATTGAGACAATCATGTCATTTTTGGCTTTGGCTCTAATGATGTAGTGTATTTCTTTTATAGATTTGCGTATATTGAATGATCCTTGCATCCCTGCGATGAATTCTACCTGGTTGTGGTGTATAATCTTCTTGATTTGTTGTATTGTATCAGTGAGGATTTTATTCAGGATTTTCCATGTATGTTCATGAGAGAAATTGGCCTGTAGTTCTCTTTTTCTAGTTGCATTTCTCTCTGGTTTTGGTATAAAGTGTAATACTTACCTCTAGGAATGATTTTGAAAGGATTGTTTCCTTTTCAATTTCATTGAACAGTTTGAGGAGTATTGGGATTATGTCTTTTATAAATTTCTTGCAGAATTCAGTGATGAACTCATCAGGACCTGGACTTTTCTTTGTTGGTAGGCTTTTTATTGCATTTTCTGTTTTATTGACTGTTTTTTGGGTTATCGAGAGTTCTTATATCTTCTTAATTCAGGTTTGGTAATTTGTACTTTGCTAGTATTCTGTCCATTTCTTCTGTGTCTTCAATTCTATGAGAGGAAAGATTTTCAAAATAGCTATTTATGATCCTCTGAATCTCTGCCGGGTCTATAGCAATTTCATCCTTTTCATTCTTTATTGCTTGAATTTGAGTCCTTTCCTTCCTCTTTTTGATGAGGTTAACTAGGGGCTTATCAGTTTTATTTACTCTTTCCAATTGTTTTAATCTTCTAACCAGCTTTTTGATTCATTAATTCTTTGTATTGCTTTCTTTGTCTCAATTCAGTTATCTTCTGCTCTAATCTTTTTTTTTTTTTTTTTTTTTTTTTTTTTTTTTTTTTTTTTTTTTTTTTTTTT
>PVJA010050917.1:0-13068 GCA_004027025.1 Myocastor coypus | reverse complement strand
CATCTCATTCCAGAAAGGATAGCAATCACTAAGAAATTAAAAAAATTATGATAAGACTGTGCTGAAAAAGAAACTTTCCTGCATTGTTGCTGGGTACTTGTAAAACAGGTACAATCATTAATGAAATCGGTATATAAATTTCTCAAAGAAGGGCAATTAGAAATATTACATGACTCAGATAGCTGTTTCTACTTTGGAGAAAGTATCTTTCTCAAAGAACTAAAGATCTCATGCTACGGTAATACAGTAAAACATGAAACCAATACCTATAGCAGTATAATTCATTTATCATAGTTAAATCCTACAAGTAGGCTGCAAACCTATCAACAGATGATTGGATAGAAACAATGCTATCTACACATTACAGAATACTATTCAGCTTTTTAAAAGTTGAGACATGTATGCAAAAAGGAATACACTTGAAAAATAAAATTTTAACTGAAATAAATCAGACATACAAGCTAAAATAGAGTTAGCATATCTGATTTCAGTAAGGGAAAATATAAAGGAAAAGCACAACAAAGGATTGATACAAGACAAAAGATAAATTTCTTGCAGATTAGAAGTCATCTTGAATGCTAAGTATGACAGACGAGGGGGAAGTGAAGGTGACATAAATCGAATACAGATATGCCAGGTATAAAAACCAAGTAACTGCAAAGAATATGACTATTCTGTCATAAACATGAAATAAGGTTAACAATATCAGCAATAACAAAATGAGGAAAGTGGATTTAAAGATGGAGGAAGATGGTGTTTAAGGGGATTGAAAAATCATCAAACTGCATAATGTGCATGTATGTCCTCCACAAGATGATTGTAAATGGCCCATAATGTAAATATGCACTAATAAAATAATATAAACTAAAAAATTAAATAATATATTAAGACTGTTCATGTCATAATAAATCTCCTTCGTATCTATTAAGTTTTTTTTTTCTTTTTTTGGATTGGGCATTGAACTCAGGACCTTGTGCTTGCCAAGAAGGTGCTTAATCCACTGAGCTATCTCCCAAGTCCTGTATCTATTAACTTATTATGTTTCACACACCCACTGTACTAATTATGTCACTTGAATTTTAATGCAACTAGGTGATGTGCTTTATTGTGAAAAAAGGCATAGAAAAATTTAACTACTCCAGAGTCCATTTTTGATTCTTATTCTTTTCTTAAATGGCCCTGTCCTGGGTTAAAGGGACTTCTGTAAGATATAACTAACATTCAGAGGAACCAAGCAAAAGAGAAAAGCATTATGGAGGACTTAGTGCAATATATGGGCTAGGAAAGTAAGTTGACTTGACTAGGAGTTATTTGCTAGAGCTACAAAACAGGTAACTAGACTTTTTCTGTAGTAAAATATATTGCTATCTCATCTTGCCATACTGCTACACTCATTTTCTAGTTGCTCATGTTTCTAGACATCACAAACCAGACCAGCTAACTCTCTGAAAACTTCTACCCCTCCCTCTTTCTTTAAAAGGGACCAACAGTAGTCAAGCAATGATTTTCTAGCTCTTTCTGAATGATTTTAATATTATTTTATAGTGGAAATTTTAAACTAGTATATATAAACATAATTTTCTACATATTAATGCGTTACATTATACTTTGTGTAACATTTGAATCAATTTAAGTATGTTTATATTCTGAAACATTTATTATGTGTTTGTGGTAAGAATATTAAACATCCTCTGTTCTGGCTGTTTTATAGCACCCAATATCATCAGACACTGAGATTTTTTTGCCCATATTTAAGTGGAGCTTTGCATCCACTGAACATGCTTCTCTTGTCTCCTCCCTGTCTACTCTCCCCAATTTCTGTTAACCTCGTTCTAATCTCACTTCTTCAAGATCAACATTTTTTTAGATTCCTAGGGACCTTGCACATGCCAGTCAGGCGCTTATGCCACTGAGCTGTCTCCCTGGCCCCGAGATCAGCATTTTTTAGTTTCCCTATTTTATTGTGATGAAGAAATGCTTGTTTTTTTGGGGGTGCTTATTTCTATTAATATGATGATCTTCAGTTCTATCTGTTTTAAGAAATGTTAGAATTTAATTATTTTAATGACTAAATATAATTCCATTTTATATATGCACATTTTCCTTATTTAGTTGATGTATATTTCATTTTTCCATTGTCATGGCTATTCCGAATAGGCTAACAATAACACAAGGGCCGCAGATGTTCATTTAACATACTTTCTTTTAAACACATCAGTGGGATCCTTTGATCATATATTGGCTCTGATTTTAAGTTCCTCAAGAGCCCACATACTCTTTTCCATAATGCCCATATTAATTGAATGCCCACAAACAGTGCAAAAGAATTCACTCCCCTTATTCTTAGCAGCACTTTTTATTTTTAGGTTTTTTTTATAATATCTATTTTTTCCTAAAGTGAAGTGGTATCTCACTATGATTTTGATTTGAATTTCTCAGATTACTTATTAACACTCATAGTTCATAGAGGTTTCAGTTCGTAGTTATGTGCCTCCAAGACAGGGTGGCTTATAACTATGAATTGAAACCTCGATGAACTGTGAGCCAACTAAAGCTTTCTTTCTTTAACATTGGGTGCTAGGCATTTTTTCACAACAATGGGAGTAAAATAACTAAGACAGTAGCTTTGCAATAGATTTTTGAAGTCAGGTAGTATAGTTCATAATGTACTTTTCTTGTTTATTTTAAAATGTGTTTGGACATTCAGATTTATTTTGTGGTTCCTTAAAAGTTTTTGGATTATTTTTCTAACGTTTGGAAGATTGTTGTTAGAATTTTGGTAAGGCTTCCATTGGATTTTCCAATTGCTTTTTAGATGCAGTATTTTTTTTTTTTTTGTCTTTTTGAGACAGGGTCTCGCTATGCAGTTCAGGCTGGTCCTGAGCTCACTTTTGTAGCCCAGGCTGGTCTCGAACTCGCACCAATCCTCCTGCCTCAGCCTCCCGAGTGCTGGGATTACAGGCGTGAGCCACCACGCCCGGCTAGATGCAGTATTTTAATAATATTGATTCTTTAGTTACAGATGAAGAAAGGATGTCTATCCGATTTTTGTGTTAAATTTGACTGATGACTTTTGATGTCCCTCCACCTGGATACTTCTATCTCTCTCTTGGATTAGGACATTTACTATTGTTTTGACTTTTAATAAAGTTTTCACTATTTTGGGCTTCACCAGTCCTTACTGAACCCCAATAATGCAACTGCAGTTTTTAAAAATATATTTAGTTGTTACAGAGTCTTACAATGCAGCTCAGACTCATAGTTATACTCCTGTCTCAGCCTCTCTAGCACTGGGATTATTGGCATATGCCACTACACCCAGACTCTCTGGACGGCTCAGCTATGGTGTTTTTAAAAACATTTTAAGATATTTTTTAAAATTATTTCTTTTGTTTTTTAACCCTCTCCCTTTCCTTCCATCTTCTTCCCCATGTGAAATGTAAATCTCTCTCTCTCTCTGTCTTCCTCTCTCTCTGTCTCTATATATATGTACTTAAATTTATATTTTCATATTTTTTGTCTTTTTTTTTGAGACAGGGTCTCACTATGCAGTTCAGGCTGGCCTTGAGCTCACTTTTGTAGCCCAGGCTGTTTTCATATTGATATATACAAATTATATATATTCATATGCATGTGCATATATATGTGTGTGTGTATGCATGACATACATACATACATACATTTCTTACTTGTGAGTACTTGGTATATTTATGCCCCCCATTTTAAATTTCTTTTCCCTCTCCTCCCACACCATTCCCTCTTCTTCCACCTCTCAGTTTTCTTTCCATATGCCAAAGATACATCTCACTGTTTCCTCCTACCTGTCTTTTTGTTTTGCACCATTTAAATATATTTTGTTTTTCATATAAGAGTAACCATGTGATCTTGAAGCTTGTGTCTTATTTGCTTCACTTATTATTATAGGCTCAGTATGCATTCATTTTCATAAAATGGTATGAATTTATTCTTCTTTATGACAGAATAATGCTCTATTGTACATAGATAATACATTTTTTTGTGGCCGGGTTATCCTTTATTTTTTTAAAGAATTTTTTATTTTATTTATTTATTTTTTTCTTGTTTCAGAACCTTTGTTTGTTTATTCACTCATTTTTATGGCCGGCTCAGCCCGCACAGAGGGCAGGGCTGGCACAGCATGTGGTGCCGGGGATCGAACCGTGGTCTCTGAAGCCACCTAGGCTTTCCCAAGCAGGCACTTTTAGACCACTGAGCCATCCCGCCGGGCCCGTGGCCAGGTTATCCTACCTTGGGTGTGGGGCTGGCTTGACCTGTGCTGCTGGGAATTGAACCATGGTCCCTGCACTTGCCCAATCTTGCCTGAGCAGCTACTTTAGACAGCTGAGCTATCTCACCAGCCAGTTACTTTCCTAGGTGCTGAGACCAAATTTTTGACACCCAGTTTATTGCAGGTCACAGATTTAAAGGTTTTAGTCTATGACAAATTAGGGCACATAGAAGGAAGCAAGCAGAAAACAATGGCAGCAGCACTCTTTCCGTCCCTTATATTCTATCCAGGTTACGTAATCTTAGGAAATGTAGCCCTCATACCGAAGGGTGGGACAGCCTTGTTCCTACTATCACACAAGCTAAATTCAGCCATCTCCAAATAGCCCTACCTATGACCACATGAGACTTTGAAGAAATATTTAGATATAAGCCGTAGCACCATTGGGTTTTGGCAATTTAGGCTGGTCCCAAGATTTAGCTATTATGAATTGTGCTACTATAAACATGGATATGCATTTATCACTGTAATATGATGTCTTTAGCACTATGGTGAAGATACATAGTAGGGGAATAACTGAACCAATAGAATTTCTATTTTTAGTCCTTTGAGGAATCTTCACACTGATTTTCATGCTGATTTTACCAATTCATACCTGTACCAATAATGGAGAAGAGTTCATTTTTCCTTGCAGACACTCAAGCATTTTTTACATGATTTTGTTGTTTGAACTTGCAATTTTTTTTTTTAGACAGTGACTTACTATGTAGTTCAGACTTAGTTCAAACTCACTATGTCTGGACTCAAAGTCATGAAGGTCCTCCTTTTACAGCTTCCAGGGTATGGGCATTCCAGAAGTGTACCACCATATCAGTTTTATTTGCATCTCTTAAGTGGTCAAAGATGTTGAAATCTTTGGGGGAACCACCAGCTCCGGACCCTCCCTCCTGTTCCTCTCTTGGCCAGGAGGTTTCTTTCCCCTAATAAATCTATTCTTGTCATAAATAAAACAGATGTTGAAAAGTTTTCATGTATTTGTTGACCACTGATACTTAATTTCTGAGTGCTGTCTATTCATTTCAGATTCCCATTTTTTCAGTTGATCTTTATGTTTGGGTGGAATATTTTATTTATTTACATATTCTAGATATTAATATTTCATTTGATATGTTTGTCTGGGGCTTTTTGGCAGTATGATATTAATATTTCATCTGATATGTTTGTCTGGGGCTTTTTGGCAGTATCATGTTGTGTTTGTCCCTGTAGCCTTATAACAAAACATGAAATACATGAGCAAGAGACAGAAGATGATGAGAAGCAAATGCTTTTTTTCCCAATTCTGTGTGCTGTCTCAACTCTGTTGGTGATTTCCTATGTTGTTCAGAAGCTTTTTAATTTGAGACATCACATTTATTGATTCTGGGTGTTATTTCTTATGGAACTGGGATTCTGTTTATAAGAAAATCCATCAAGGTTCCAGAATACATAATCAACATGTAAAGCGATAGCATTCCTGCACACCAATAATGAACTCATTGAGAAAGAAATTAGGAAAACAATACTATGCCCAATGATTTCAAGAAAAACTAAAAAGGAATTTTCCTAACAATGGAAAGGAAAGACTCCTACCACAAAAACTAAAGTAATCTGAGAAATTATATAAAAGTGGAGATAAGAAAATATAAAATTTCCTCCTGCTCTTGAATAGGCATAATCAATATCATCAAAAATGATTTACTTTAGTTTAAAGCAGGTCCATTTAAAATACCAACAGTATTTTTAAAAGAACTGAAAAAAATCATAAAATTTATGTGGAATAGAAGGAGACCCAGAATACCAAAAACAAATCTGGGCAGTAAGAGAATGCAGGAGCCATGACAGACATGCATTTCAAGTTTTATTATAGGGCTACAGGGACGAAAACCATATGATACTGCTAAAAAGCCTGAGACATATGGTGTGGATATTTTCCAAATGGAAAGGGATCAACAGAGGATGAGTGAGGGAGAGGATGGATGACAGGGAACACAAAAATAATTAAGATATGTTAGGTATGTGTAACAACTTGTAACATTTAATGTGATCATTATGTACTGCAAACATATAATAATAAAAATGAAAATTTAAAAGGCAACAAAACTGACATGTAGAATATTGGAACAGAATAGATAATGCAGAAACAGTACCAAGTAAATTCAGCCAGCTGATCCATGATAAGGGGGCCAAGAACATATAAATGAGGAAAGATAATCTCTATAACAAATTATGCTGAGAAAAGAGGTCACACACCTGTAGAAGATTGAATTTAGAGCCATACCTCATGCTGTGTGTAAAAAATCCAGCTCGAAGACATAAACATTGAATGTGAAAACAGTCTATTGCAACAAAAATAACTAAAATGTTTGAAAACGTAGACATAGGCAGGAATTTTCTGAATAAAACTTCAATTGCACAACAGAATATGATGAATCAACTAATGAGATTATATTAAATTAGAAAGACTCTACCGAACAAATGAAAAAACAAAGTGAAGAGACAGCCTACAGAATGGGAAAAAATGTTTTGCTAGCTTCTCCTTGAAAACAGAACTAATATATATAATATTTAAAAAATTATTCCCTCTAAAATAAAAGACCCAAACAAAAGCAGGAAATTGAAATGAACATGTATTTATCAGAGAACGAAATGTAAATGGACAATATATACATTAAAGTTATTCAACATCTCTGGCCATTCTAAAAATGCAATGAGATTGCTGGCTGAATTTGCTTGGTTCTATTTCTGCATCATCTGTTCAGTTCCACTGTTCTACATGTCAGTTTTGTTGCCTTTTAAATTTTCATTTTTGTTATTATATGTTTGCAGTACACAATGATCACATTAAATGTTAGAGTTGGTACACATACCTAACACATGCAAACAATAATGAGATTCCATCTTATTCCTAAAAGAATGGATATAATCAAGAAATCAAATGATAACAAGTATTGGTAAGGCTTCAAGAATAAGGAAACCTATATTGTTGGTGGGAATATAAGCTAATAAAACTATTATGGAAATTAGCACGGCTGTTCCTCAAAAAACTAAAAAAAAAATTCTATGTGACCCAAGTACTCCCTTTCTAGGTAACTTTCCAAATGATTTTAAGGACATAATATTCTAATGATTCATGCATACCCATTTTTATAGAAGCACAACTCACAATAGCAAAATCCTAGAAGCCACTTGCATGTTACTCAACAGGTGGACTGATAAAGAAAATGTGATATTTATGTACAATAGATTACTGCTTTGATAAAGAAAAGTACATTTGATTCATTTTAGTGCACTTTGAGATTATAATGTTAAGAGAAATAAATGAGACATGAGCTTAAATATTGCATGATTTCTCTTTGATAGTAACCATAAGTATAGACAATTGAAAAAATAGAGGATATAGGTAGAATAGTGAATGGGAGTGGGAAGCGGTAGCAGGGATATGGGGGACAAGGGAAATTAAAGCATTAAATATTTTATGTACATTGATCAATTCCATATGGTGGATGTAATCATTATTAATTGGAAAGATTTTCTGAAAAAGCAATAAAAATGGAGAAATAGGGGTCATAGAAAGGATTTGGAACAAATAAGACCAAAATTCATTCCAGGAGAGTATTAGGTCCTCTACTTATTCATCTAGCACCTGGGGGAATTTGTGGAGAACTCTGAGTTCCAAAGGATTTCAGAAATTTTGCCTCTGTGACTTTGCTCATTGAAGCCAGGATAGTCTCTTACTTGAGCTGCCTCTGACAGACAATCTGTGGCATCTCTAGCTTCTTGAAGTTTCCATTTCAATTTTTTATTCACTATCATAATTTTAAATACCGTCCTTCTAAGGTTTTACAGTCTAGCCTCATAAGTTTTTTTGTTTTGTTTTGTTTTTTGAAATCTGGGTAGACTCCTTGAACCCACAACTCTTGCATTCTGTGTTCTTAAAACTTCAATGGAACAAAACAATGTCAAAGTATGCCACCTTACATTTATGTATTTTTAATTTTTTTGTATTCTTTGTACAGGGTCTCACTATGCAGTTCATACTTGTAGTGATCCTCCTGTTTCCAGCCTCCTGAGCAGTGGGATTACAGCATGTGCTGCCATTGGTAGATGATGACACTGCCCCAGCACATCCAGGGCACAGGGCTGGTGCAACATGTGGTATCGAGAATAGAGCCCCAGTCACTGAGCTTGCGAAGGCAGGCATTTTGTCTACAGAGCTATCTCGCCAGCCCCTACCTTAGATTTTTTTATTTCGCATGCTCAAGAATGTGAAGGTGAGGGTTTGCATATGTCTGAGATGCATTTAAGTCATCTTCCCTATTATGTTGATGCATCTTCCCTATTATCCTGATGCAGACATCTTCCCTATTTTAATGCTAATCTTTTCACCAACAATATTCCTTTGTCCCCAACTCTGCAGGTAGTTTGTTTTCGGTGAAATTGCAAACCATTAATGTCTGTTTTTTGCTTAAGATTCTTATTGCACATCTGGATAAAAGGAATGAGCCCCTCCATGCCACATCTTGAACATTAGGCTTCCTTGAAATTTTCTCTACCGGATTTAATGTTTTACCACCTTTAATAGCTATCAATCCAATTAGTTAAAAATTTATAATAAAACATAGTAATTTTATAATGTTACAGGAAATAAAAAATGACATTTTTTTTCAAATACATTCAGCATAAGAATCAACTGATTGAAATGACATCTGCCAGAGTAACACTTAGTATAGTAATCACATAAAAAAAGGTAGTGTGAATTGAGCATGTAAGCTATCAAGTACTGAAATTGAAATTCACACACCATCTTAGGACATTGGCATGATGTAGTGAAATTCCTCACCAGAGTATAACATGCATTGCCTGTCAGGCTGTTTCCAATATAATCTTTGTTTTCATCTGGAACTTTATGAACCTGACCTTTATTCTGCACATTTCTATGAGCATTTTGGTTTTCTACAATTAAAGTATAACCAATCAGCATTTCTTCTTTAGAAATCTATGATTTCTCTGGTCCTCTTCAACTTTTTTCAAAGTCCTAACACAACCAAGTCCCAAGGCTTCAAAACCTTGTGGTCACATAGTAAAAGTATTAGTCCCATTCATGCCCTACTTTCTTTATGTCAGCAATCTCAGAAGTGCAACAAAACACTCAACACCCACAATTTAAAGAAGGAAATAGTTATGTTGCCTTGTAGTTTGAATGGGTTCAGTCCATGGTCAATTTAATTTCCAAAGAAAATAAAGCATGGAAGAAAGGCTGTTATGGTTTATGTCTAGTGGTCCCCCCAAAACTTCATGCAATCATGGGCAGGAACTTCTCGAATTTGAGACTTGGTCCATGATCCACTGAGATTACGTGTTTTACTATTGTTGGGATTATGGTCTGAGTACTGCTGAGACTATGGGTGTGGCCTGAGATGATAGGCTAAAGCAGAGAGCCTGATGTAATTTAAAGAGAGACAGAGAGACAGACTCAAGCTGTTGCTGTGTGCTGCCCTGGTTGGTAGATTGCCTCTGTCGTGATTGTTGCTGTACTGCCTCCATGAACTGGATGCTCTCTGCCCTGTTCCGCTCAGCCTTGGACCAGCCGAATATGGACTGAAACTTCCAGTAACTGTGAGCTAAACAAACCTTTCCTTCCTTCATTTTGAGTATTGGATATTTGTCCCAGCAATGAATAAAGAGTAACTGAGACAAAGGCCATGGCAGAAAAAGTTGTACATGTCCTACCAGCCAAAAGTAGAGAGAACAAAATCACAGAAGCAGAGCCCTTTCTTATCCAGCCTCAGATCTACATATGAGACTTTTGAGGATCACTTTAGATGTACTAGGCCATTTATTTTACCAGAATCCTACCAGTTACTACAAAACAGCATCAATTAAAGCAGTAATATTAATTTTTACTTTTTATTTTATTAAACTTTAGACAAACAAAGATATGGTTTGTATCAGGGTAAGGTTCTCAAATATAGCAATCTGATGATACACTGATTTCTGGCAGAAAACTACATTTGAAAAAATAATTGCTGTTATTTCTGTTTGTCTGTGTACTTGGAGAAAAAGATTCATTTTGCAACTAGTTTACAGTCCAGTAAAGCAAATTATAGAATCTGGAAGTGAGATTGATGATGGGCTGAAGGATTATTTAAAATGCTGTGGAAATAAAATTTTATTTGGAGAAAATGAAAGTCTGACTTTTACTGTTTTTAAGAAATCCAAGTTAATTATATTTAACTTTTCTTATATAACATGAGTTTAAGAATTACCATTTCTAAATGCTATCACTCATGTTAACGAATTAGGTTTCCTAAGATAGGAGGATTACATTGATTTACCTTATTATTCATTATGAATATTTTCTAAAAATTGAAAAATTATAATCAGAGAGCCCCTATACTTTGTTTCTTGCTAAATGTTCAGGGTTTTGAATGCTTTTCAGAAATGTAAGGAATTTGATATGTACCTTTTTTGTGATGATAAATTGTATTGCCATTAAAATTTAATCTTGTTGCTCGGGATATAGCTCAGCGGCATAAGCACCTGTGTGGCAAGGGCAAGATCCTGAGTTTGCTCCCTGGTCCTTGGAAAAAAAAGAGCCTTGAATTTTAATCTCGTAATGAAAATTTTTAGAGATGCTTTTTTCCAGAATGTAAAATTTGAATAACCTATAAAGCCTTACATTTGGTGTGGAACCATAGGTAGTGACGTAAACTTTAAGATCCACTTTTTTCTTAATCTTAGTGATAGTATTCTAAGTGAGGATGAGTTTTTTCACTGTCTGTATATTATAAAAAGAATTATAAAATTTGTAAGTAATATAATTATGAAAAGAATATGTTAATGTGGGAGGCAAGATTATTTGATATACTTAAGAATCACTGGGCTTAATATCAGAAGACTTAATTTCGATCATCATTCTTCCATTAATATGGAGTGATAATTGAGTGTTACAGGTTCCTAGCTTATCTGTATGAATTAAACATATTAACATTTGCTCTATATCCTAGACATATTGTAAAAACATTCATGACTAAAGTTTTTTCCCTTTGCTTTTTTTATTATGTGTTTGAAGTAAATACTGTAATGAATATATTCACTGTGGGTAAATTGTGCAAGTATATGACACACCATAATTCTTTTTATATCCTTAATTCTTTGACTGAAATATTTATTTAGGATGGGCAACATAGCTCAGCAGACTAAGTGCCTGCTTAGGCAAGCTCAGAGGCCAGGGTTTGATCCCTGGCACCAAATGCTCCACCGATCCCACCCCTGGGTACACCTAGTTGGTGACCAAGTCCAGGTATGGAGGTGCGTGTGTGTTATCTCATGCTGGGGAGGCTGCAAACAGGAGGATCTCTGCGAGTTTATGCTGTGTAGTGAGACTGTGCAACACAAAAGTCGCTTAAATGTTTATATGATGTCTACTATAATCACAGAAATGAAACATAGTAGCTACTAACACGGTTGCATAAAACATCCCAGACTCTAATTGGAAATAAAAGGCTGAGTGTTTAATATCATATTATTATGTATAAATTACAAGCTTTCAATTTGTATAGTTTGCTCTGATATGTTTTGTCAAATGTATGCAATAATGGAAATATAATATGTTCTATCACTCCTCCTTATTTCTTTGCAGTATTCTCTCATCTCTGGTTCTTGGTTAAAATATCATTTCTTTCTATTCCTATAATTTTATATTTTCCAGAATATTATATAAAGGAATAATGTGATATGTATGTTTTGTGTCTTGCATGTTTCACATATCATAACATAGTCTTCTACATTATGTTATAAATTAGTAATTCATTCCATTTTGTTGCTGAATGCTAATATTCACAGTACTCTAACATATATTTATACTATTATTTAGTTATTTATCAATTGGTTACATTTTAATTTTGGCCATTTTTGATTATGATAAATAAACTGTTATAAGTTGTCTGCAGACTACTATAGAAATGTGAGTTACATTTAAATACTGATGGTAATAAACATTAGAAATATAAAATCAAAAAAGAGATTAGTGGCCTGGGGAATAGCTCAGTAGAATAAGTATTTGCCTGGTAAGTGCAGGGTCCTGAGTTCAGTCCCCAGTACTGAATGGAGAAATGAATGAATAGTGCAAACACTAGCAACACAGAATGCTTAGTATAGTATAAATTTTTATAGATGGCTTCTATTATTGGGGTTTATGTACATATTATGAGAAATAAAATTAGCCTTCTATTCCCAATTAGAGTCTGGGATGTCTTATAAAATTGTGGTACTAGTTTGATTTTATATTTTATGCTTTATTGATTTACTAATATTATTTGTTTCTCTCAACATTTATCGTCTTTTAATAGGCATACATTTTCATATTGAATGAAAATTTTGTGTATATCTTTTCCAAATTGTTATAAAATTCATGCTTATAATACCGTACTTATCATTTTTTATATCTATCCCCAATTTGCTGTAGTACATGGATCTCAGTGTAAGATTTCAAATATTTATTTTGTTCTTTGTGCCCTTCTCCATTGATATTCTCATTATCTTTATGTTATAACCTATATATTTGTCACTTAACTTTATGTTGTACTCTTTAGGTAGTCCCACAACCTTGAGTACTCTGTTCCACTTGTTTCTTCCTTTCTTCTCCTTGTTTTCTATTCCAGGCTAGTAATGAACCCATCAGACACTTTTTCTTTCTTTCTTTTTTTTTTTTGTCTATTTTATTTTATTTTATTTTATTTTATTTTTATTTATTTATTTTTTTTTTTTTTTGTCTTTTTGAG
>PVJA010050916.1:0-13068 GCA_004027025.1 Myocastor coypus | reverse complement strand
TTTTTTTTTTTTTTTTTTTTTTTTTGAGACAGGGTTTCTCTATGCAGGTCAGGCTGACCTTGAGCTCACTTTGGTAGTCCAGGCTGGTCTTGAACTCACACCAATCCTCCTGCTTCAGCCTCCCGAGTGCTGGGATTACAGGCATGCACCACCACGCCCAGCTCAGGTGGCTTTTAATTTCCTCTACCTAACTGTCCCCTGCATTTGCCTTGGGTAGGCAAGGAGTGTGGCGTTACATCTTGCTTCCGTATTTTCTCATTTTGTATTTTAAAATATTTTTGTACATTTATGCTTATAAACTTATAGTAGCTTTATTACTATTTTTAAACTTCCTTACAAAATCACTTATTTTAAGAGATAGCTTTTGTATGCAGCTGGATTTTTGATTTCGCATCTGTCCCAAGATCTTCTCTTTTCAGTTTACTAAGGATGAGAGATTGCTGCCTATTTGGCTTGCACATAAGTCTTTGAAACTAGACTATGGTATTGCTTATGACCTCAGACTCTTTTGGTATTGGCATATAAGGAAGAGCAACTGATTAAAATACCTATGTCATCTTGGGTAAAGTAGTACAATCAGTAATAATAATTCCATAAAGCACAGTCTAAAAAATGCAAACTATGCTGTTTATTTGGTACCTTAAACTATGAGTACAGATTTATAGTTATATAACAAAACCTAAAACAGACCATAAAATTTTATACAGTAAATATTCCCTCAGTAGAGCGACTTTACCCTTAGGAGAAAAAATTTAAAAGAGATAAGAAGAAAAATAGGGAGTTAAAATAAGAGAAAGATATTAGAAGTAAAGCTGAAGGACACAGAAAAATTATTCAAACTTTCGGAAACTTGTGAAGAAGACAAGAGGGAAAGAAATACAGAAAAAATGACAAGAAACAAAACAAAAGAAAAACCTAAAAGCAGCATTTACACTTGTGAAAAATTAAACAAGAATGAAGAAAAAAAGAAAAAAAACAACAAAGAGAAAAAGATTTCTCTATGATTTAAACCCTGTGGTTATCTTGTGGAGTTCATAATTTTTTTGATAGTTTCCAATTCATGGCATGTGTCTGTGTTGCTAATTGAAAATGGAGGGAGACAAAGCCCAGATCTGTGCTGGATGATCTTAGCAAGTCTGCAGTCGGACTCATGTGGGGTGCCAATTCTGGTCCTTTCAAATCCATGGAAGTTCAGGCTAATCTTCACCTCTTGTGAAGTTGGACCATGAGCTGTTCAACCTACAACACTCTCAGTGTCTCTTTGTAGGCTTGCCTCCCTGATCCTGGATGTCTCCCATGGTTGTACCTCAACCAAGTCAATGGGGGCTCTGAGATGAAGCCAACCAATGGCTGCTCCAAGTTCTGGGGTCAGTTGGGCTCTCCCTAAAATGCCATCCTGCTGAGCACCCTCTCCTTGGTATATGTTTTGGACTGGAATCACTCACCAGCTGTTGTAGTGCAGGGCATCCACCACTCCCTTTCATTGGTTTGTTTGTCACTGACGGCTTCTGAGGTCCTACCTTCTACTGTGTCTAGATTCAATCCTTCTCTGCTGTGACAGAATCTGGGACTTAGAGACAAAATGCACTTTTCAACCTCCTTTTTCTGCACTGTGGTCTGTCTTTTCACTTTCTCTGTAGGCTCCAATTCTTCCTGCAGACCCTTTCTGTGTCCCAGGGATCCACCCAGTTCTCTTCTTCTCTAAGTTGTTATATCCCACTGTCTGGATTTTGAATCTTTTTTTTTTTTTGTCTTTTTTGAGACAGGGTCTTGCTATGCAGTTCAGGCTCGCCTTGAGCTCACTTTTGTAGCCCAGGCTGGTCTCGAACTCACACCGATCCTCCTGCCTCAGCCTCCCGAGTGCTGGGATTACAGGCGTGAGCCACCACGCCCGGCTTTTTTTCTTTTTTTTTTTGATTTTGAATCTTAGGCAGGCTGGTTTGCTGCTGTTTACTACTCAGCCACCTTTCCAGAAGTCTCCTTAATCAGTTCATTATTAAATTTCTGAGATTGTCTCATAAACTTGTATAATAGCTGGTTTGCTCAGGTCAGGATCCAATTAAGTTTGGGTACTGTATTTGGTTATAATTATACATTATATATTACATTAACTTTATTTATCTCTAAATTCCTCTTAATCTAGAGTAGTCTGTGCTTCACAGTTCCCTTTTTAGGCCATTCACTTGTTGCAAAGAATGTGTACATTTTTTGAGAATATTTCTTGTTTTAAATTTTTTGTTTTCTTTCTTTTGCTATAAATTACCTTGCATAACTCATGGAAAGGAAGTTTCTGTTGAAATTTACTGTTATGGCTATTCAAGTTTTCTTTTATCAAGAGTATTTGAGAGGGGTAACCATTATTCACATGGAATCACATCTGAAGCTACACATCTGTTCCACTTTTAATGAATAAGTGACAGTCCAATTCTACCATCATAATGTTTCCAAGCAAGTTTCACTTAATATTTTAAGCCATTAATGTCAATGTTGGAATTCATTGTTTCATTTCTAATCTTATTTTCTACATCAATTACCCAGAGCCCACGGTGGATTTTTGTTGTTGTTTGTTTCATCTCATTAGGTAGTTCAGGCTGGCCTTGTATTTACAGCAATCTTTCTGACTCATACTCCTGAGTGCTGTGATTATAGGCATGTGTCACCATGCCTGGAATCCTAGAATACTCTGAAAATAAACTTCCTACTGGATTACTTGTTTAAGAAAGCTAAAAGAAAATGCTTAATTATTTCTTTAATGGCCAATTTTCAAAATAAAATCTGGTACCTACTTACTTTCACTGTTATCCAATGAGGTGTGTTTGTTCTCTCTTCTAAAAAATATTTTCATTGGGTTGTACCAATGGCACTTACTATTCTTATTAATACTCAGATTGTCCCATTTTCTGCTCATGTATTTCTTTTCTTTTTTCTTTTTGTCTTTTTGAGACAGGGTCTTGATGTTCAGTTCAGGCTGGCCTTGAGCTCACTTTGGTAACCCAGGCTGGTCTCGAACTCACATCAATCCTCCTGCCTCAGCCTCCCAAGTGCTGGGATTACAGGCGTGAGCCACCATGCCTGGCTGTATTTCTTTTCTTATCCTTCAGACATTAACAGTTGGTATTCAATAACTTATTGATTATGGTGTGTTAGATACGTTCTTCCTCACACCTGCTCTTTCTCTAGGCAGCCCTAATTGAGACACGTTTTCTTCTTTTGAGACAGAATTTTACTATGTAATCCAGGCTGTCCTTGAACTCATGATTCTTTGCCTCAGCCTCCTGAGTGGTGGGAATATAGTTATGTGTCATCATGCCTAGCTATATTTTCTGTTTTAGAAAATCTTCATTGAGGTATAAGTTTTTATAACTTATAGAATCCATCCATTGAGTGTTTAATTTAATAATTTATAGTTATGAAACTATAACAACAACAGAGCTTTAGAACATCTTTATCAGACTAAGAGATCACCTATAACTTATTCCCATTCCTAGGCTCAGGTAACCATTAACTTTGTTATTATATTAAAACTTATTATGTTACCCATGCTAAAATGCGGAATTTTATGGTTTATAAATTATATCGCAATTTGAAAGAAAACCTACTGCTAATCTGCAAATAACAATAATTTGACTTTTCTCTTTCCTATGCATATTCCTTTGATTTCTTTTTCTGTCTTAATTACTCTTGCTAAAGTTTTTAGTATTATATTATATAGGTGTGGTGATAATGGATAAGCTTCGTTTTTTCCCTAATTTTATTTTATTTTTTATTTTTTATTTATTTTTTTTTTTTTTGTCTTTTTGAGACAGGGTCTCTCTATGCAGTTGAGGCTGGCCTTGAGCTCACTTTTGTAGCTCAGGCTGGTCTTGAACTCGCACCAATCCTCCTGCCTCAGCCTCCCGAGTGCTGGGATTACAGGCGTGAGCCACCACGCCCGGCTTTTTCCCTAATTTTAGAGAGAAAGTTTTTCGATTTTCTTCATTTGATGTGTCAGCAGTAAGTTTCTCATAAATGGCTTTTATCAGATTGAGATAAGTCCCTTTCATAGTTTTTTTTTTTTTTTTTTTGTATTTTAGGGAAGGGTCTACAGGGTGTGAAGGATCCCACTACTAGATTGTACTCATAGTGATCTGCCTGGTTACAGCCTCCTAAGAGCTGGGATTACAGGCACGCACCACCACACCCAGTCTCCGTTGCTGGCACAGCATTACAGGGGCAGGGCCAGTATGGCAAGCCTGGGGATCGAACTCCCCACCCCTGTACCTTCTTGCAGGTGGTTTAATCTGCTGAGCTGTTTGGCTGGCCCTCACAGTTATTATCAGCAATGTTTTTTATCATGAAAGAGTGTTGATTTTATCAAAGGCTTTTCTTGCTTCTATGGAGATCGTGATGTGATTTTTATTTTCACTACTGTTCATGTGATTTATTAATTCATATATGTTGAACCCTGTTTTGATCTCTGAGATGAAGCCTACATGGTTCTGATGTATGAACTTTTTTGATGAATGACTAGATTCTGTTTACCATATCTTTTTGGCTAGAAATGGATTAGCTAGAATTTTTTTTTTTTGGTGGTTGTTTATTTATTTATTTTTATGGCTGGCTCAGCCTGACCTGAGGGTAGGGCTGGCTCAGCATGTGGTGCCGGGGATTGAACCATGGTCCCTCCAGCTGTGTCAGCCTTCCTAAGCAGGTGCTTTAGACCACTGAGCCATCCTGCTGGGCCTTTTTTTTTTGGTGGTACCAGGGATTGAACTCAGGACCTTGTGTTTGTCAGGCAAACACTTGTTCCACACCGAGCTATGTCTCTGGCTCTTCTTTTTGAGGATTTTGCCTTAAAAAGATCCATTAAAGAGATTGGTCTGTAGTTCTCTTTGGTGTTGGAGTAGAACTCAGTGATAAATTGTTCCAGACTTTGACTTTTATTATTTGGTAGGGTTCTCAACTATAATTATTGTTTCATTTTCATTGCCTGTTATTAAATTATTCCAGGTTTTAAAATACTGGTTACATTTTGGTAATTCATATATATCTAGAAATCTCTTTTTTTTTTCAATTCTCCCATTTATTGAAGTACAGATTTGTGAAGTAGTTGTTAATTTTATTTTGGTAGCATCCATTGTAATTTCACCTTGTTCATTTCTTTTTCCTTCTTTTCTTTCTTTCTTTCTTTCTTTCTTTCTTTCTTTCTTTCTTTCTTTCTTTTGTATTTTAGGGAAGTGTCTACAGGGTGTTCAGGGTCTCACTACTAGATCGGACTTGTAGTGATCAGCCAGTGTATAGCCTCCCAAGTGCTGAGATTACAGTGTGCATCACCATGCCCAGTCTCAATTGCTGTGTCAGCACGCCCCGGGTGCGGGGCTGGCATGGCAGGCCCAGGGATCAAACCCTCGGCCCCTGCGCCTGCTTGCAGGTGCTTTAATCTGCTGAGTTATTTGGCCAGCCCTTACACCTCCTTTATTTCGTTTTTTCTTCTTTCTTTCTTTCTTTCTTTCTTTCTTTCTTTCTTTCTTTCTTTCTTTCTTCCTTTGTATTTTTGAGACAGTGTCTCGCCATGCAGTTCAGGCTGGCCTTTTGCAGCCCAGGCTGATATTGGACGTGTGCTGATTCTCCTACCTCAGCCTCCCATGCCCGGCTTCCTCTTTCATTTCTAATTGCACTCATCTGGGTTTATTTCTCTCCTTTTACAGTTAGAGTAGGTGAAGGTTTGTTGCTCTTGTTTATTTCTTTCAGAACAGTCACTTTTTGAATTCCATTGATTCTACTCTGATCCTTATAATTTCCTTCCTGGTACAAGCTCTGGGTTTGAATCTTTCTTGTTTTTCTAGGATCTTGATATTCATTGTTAGGTTATTTATTTGGATTCACTTTATTTTAGTGATGTGGGTATTGAGTGTTAACCAATTCCCCTTTTAGGGTTCTTTTTATTGGAATCTCATTATGTTGTTCTGGCCTTATCCTTTAGTTCTAGAAACTGCCTTATATCTTCCCTGATTTCTTTTGTAAACCACTTATTTAAAAATAGATTAGTTTCCATGTATTTGCATGATTTCTGAATTTTTTTTAGTTTTATATAGTTCATTGTGCTGCGATCTGATAATATGGATATATAATTTTAAATCTTTTATACTTACTTTCTTGGCGAAATTTCTTTTGTAGAAAGCTTTATGTGCTGCTAAGAATGTACAACAATGTGTTGCTTTCATTTTTTATAAACAAGACTGCTTTAATCTCCACCATGTTGTCTAATTAGAAGAAGCACATTGAATTGAGGATTGTAGCCTAGATCATGACTTAGTGGACATGATCTGTCTTCCAGGTCTCTCATATATTTTCAGTGTATTTCTTTTATCTACATCATAATGCCATAATCATTTCTTAAGTTTTATATAAAATCAATAATTTCAGCTGAATTTTCTTTCAGTCTATTTTATATCATATCATAGATTTGAAAAAAAATTATATTGATACAACTTTGTAAGTTTCAGGAACTTAAATTTTACCTTTGTAAATTACTGTTTTTTTTTTTTTTACAGAATTCTAATTTTGGGACATGACAGTCTTAAGGACTTCTTTGAGGATACTAATCAGAATTATTCAAAATTCCATTTCTTCGTATGAGAATTTCCCATATTCCTTTAAAGTTAGATGTCAGTTTGTTTACTTTGGTACTTCCCTTTTATTTGTGTTGTCTCTCAGCCCCTATTTATGTTTTCCTCAAATGTCAACTTACCTTTTACTTGTTCCTTCATTCTTTAGATATTATGTGATTTATATTATCCACCATTACTTTCTTTTTTGGTCTTTGAATGATACCTTTTGTAGTTTTTGACACAATTATAAGTTTACACTTTTTCTGAATTTTTTTTTCGTGCAGTGTGATGTGGAGAATACACAAAATTTTTATGCTCATTTGACCATCTTGATCCAACATTATTTCTGAGTCCTTCAGGGTAAATTCCACCCTGCTTGCTAGTCAAGGGTGAGCCTCCATTGATTTATGGTTCTAATACACTGACTTCAATCTTAGGTAGTTATCATCTCTACTAGGTAACTACTGGGTTCTGAAGAAAAGAAAATGCACACGTACTCCATTCAATGCTGTAAGATGACCCTGAATGCATGTCTCTGCCACCCTACACACACATTTACCAATAGAACTGACAGGTGCCTACGTAGACAGTGTTGTGGCAGCAACTGGGTTACAAATTTGAATTGTTGTTTTGCTATTCTTCCTCATTATGTATAATTCACTGAGAAAAATAATACCCAATCCATGACTTTTTTCTTGTTTTACAAATACTCATTTCTTTCTGGTGTTATAAAAAAGATTGAAATGAAGATTCAGGTTTACAGTTTATAGATGTTTCAACGCATTGTCACCAAGGGTAGGAGAGCACGGCAGAGTGGCCTGGCGAAGAAATGCTCAGTCATGGAGGCAAGAAGTAGAAGACTGTATTGTTGAGGAGTAGAACACTCTGCAGAGAGCTATTAAGTACATTTGTTCAAAGTTTTTATTCAACTCTTATATTTCTTTGTTGATTGTTTTAAAATTGCTCTGCTTGTGATAGTGATGTATTAATATTTCTAATTATAATTGTATTTACATTTATCTGATATTTTATGTCAGTTAGTCCTTGTTTTATGAAGCTGGTGTGCTGTGATTTGTTATGTATAGTTAATAATTGTCTCTTTTTCCTGTTGGGTTGTTCTGACCAACTGTAGTAACTTTCTTTGAAACTTTCATCAGTATTGGCTTGAAGTTCAATTTTTTCTGAATATAGGATAAGTACAAATGATTTTTTTCGGGTTATCATTGCATGGAATATTGTTTTTTCACCTTAAATTTTTAGTCTATGAATTTCATATTTGGTTAAATGTTTCTCTTTTTTTGTATTTTATGGAAGGTTCTACAGGATGATCAAGGTCTCATTACTAGATCAAATTCACAGTAATCTACCTGTTGGCAGCTTTCCAAGTCCTGGTTAAATGTTTCTTGCATACAGCATGTCATTAAGTTTTTTTTTTCTTGATCCATTCTTCCAATGTGTGTTTTGATTGGGAAACTGAAACCATCAACATTGAGAATAATTACTGGGAGATGCTGACTTATTCCTATTTTTGTCTTATTTTTCTGTTGCTGAATCCCTATCTTTCCATTGTATTTCACTGTTCATTTTACATGGTGTTAATTCTATTAGATCCTTTGTCATTGTTAGCTTCTTCGTCCCTTCCTAGAATTTCCTTGAAAATTTTTTTTGTGTACTGGTTTTATGATCATGAATTTCTTTAAGTGCTCTTTATCATGCAGACAATCTTATTCTTTTAAAACTCAAATTGGAAGGATAGTTTTATGGGATATGTTAGCAAATGTTGAAAATTGTTTTCATTTAGGGCATGAAACACTTTGCTACAAGCTCTTTTGGCCTTTAAAGTTTGTATTGACAAGGCTGTATAATTCTAATGGGTTTACTGTTATACACAATTCATCGCTTTTTCTAATCACGTTTAAGTTTCTGTTCTTGTGTTGGAGTTTTAGAATTTCAATTACGGTTTTTCATGGAGGAGTTCTTTTCTGATGTGGGCCATTGTCTATATGTCTCACTTATCATTATGTTTGATTATTTCCCCTTGTTTGGAAAAAAATACTTGGGGTGGGAAGTTGCAGCATATTAATCCCAGTATCTGGTTCTCTAAGAATTGACTACAGTATTGTTAATGACTCCAGTGCAATTTGGATATTGGGATCCCCAGAAAACCAATTAATGACAACAGCTATGTCACCTTGACTACAGTAATAAAATTAGCATCAATTATAGTACCAAATACAAATCAAATATTAACAAATCCTAAGGACCAATAATACATTCACTTAACCATAGAAAAGAAACCTATAATAATAATATGAACTCTAAGACAAACCAAATATTGAGCTACTATTGACCTATAGTAAATGTCTACTAAACGGAACAATTTTACATTTACGAAGAACAGAACAGTATTACCTATAGTAAATATCTACTAAATGGAACAATTTTACATTTACTAAGAATAGAACAGTATTCAATAGCAATAGCATAAATTTAGCTATCTAGAGATTCATAAAGTTTAGAGTTATACTAGTAGAGTTAGAGAGGGTGAAGAACCAAAGAATGAAAAAAATAAAATTTTAAAAATTAATCATTCACAGAGAGCAAACTGATCAAGCAATGACCGTGACTCATCCAGATGGCTAACACTTACAACAGTTCTACAAAGCTCTGTATATGGTTCCAAAATAAATCCTGATGGGATTTGGCTAACCTTGGGAGATACCAAAAGTACATGTTTTGTTATACAGGTCTTGCTTTAACTTGCCCTTAATCAGCTAGAAGAAAAGTTTAAACATGATGCATAAAACGTAAAGGTAGTTTCGTATGCTGAGCTGCAAAAGGCTTACACCAACAGCTTCCAAATTTGCCAGTTTCACTAGTAACCCACTGCAATTATGGAACATTTGACTATGTATGCAACTACCTTCTTTTAGATCAAAGAGAAGAAATCTATTGTACCAATAACCATTGGAAAATTTATCATGTCTATACCCTGTGCCCTGTGTAACTATAACGAGGACAGTATGCATTGTATCAATTATTGGGAATGTACTACTAATGTGTTTTGAACCTGTCACATTGTAATTTCTTATTAAAAAAATTAATCAATGTAGGCTGGAGAGATGGATTTGTGGCCTAAGCTCCTGCCTAGCAAGTACAAAGTTTCAGGCTTGATCCCTAACACCACATGCCATGCCAGCCCCAGAACCACAGATGTTCTGTGCTGGCCACCAAGACAGTGCATGGTGGCTCACATCTGTAATCCCAGTGCTGGGGAGGCTGACACGAAGATCATTACGCGTTTGAGCGGTGTAGTGAGACTCTGTACCAAAATACATAAATAAATGATAATAATTAAAAATTAATCAATGCAGTATAAGAGGGAGGAGAGAAAAGTGAGCTAGGTGGCTCACTTCCAGAGTAAAAGGAAATTAATATTAGAGCACAGTAACAGGCAAGAGTAAACAAGAAAAAGATAACAAAAATACATACATAAAAGAAAGGTAAGGACAAGAAAAAAGACGAAAGGGTAAAAGGAAAGCAAAGATACTAAAAAGAGTAAAAAAGGAGAAAAAAGGTCCACCTCCCCAAAAAAATCTGATGAAGGAAAGTAAAAATAACCAAAAATTAAAATAATCAAAAAGGTTGAACCACTAGGGATGTAACTCAACAGCACAGTGTCTACCTGGTAAATATGAAGTTGTAAATTTGATTCTCAATGTCCTCCTCCAAAAAAAGAAAAATAGAAATTGAATAAAAGAAAAAATGTCTACTTTTTTCCTGTAGTTTTGAATGAGTGGTTTCTTTACAAGATCTTTATTTAGTCTTGGCATCCAGCCAGTGATGATGTTCTCCCCTAGCTTTAGGGCTTTAGGGATATGGGATATGGAGGTGGCCTCCCAGCACAGCAGAAGGCCTTCTGTCCATTCACTGAAGACTGTAGTTAGTACACATGCCAAGGTATATCTGTGTTCCCACTGGGGTATGGGAAATCCAGTCAGCCTCCAGGTCTCTGCTGGATAGGTCTCAGAGCAGGAGTTCAAGTAGACTATTGCATTTAATGTTGACAGTCATAGGATCTTATTGCTCTCTTTTTTGCCTGGGTGTTGTCTTTATCTAGAATCAGGGTATATTACATCATGTGTGTGGTGTCCAGTAAAAGCCTACTTGCTGGTGTCCCTGGGGGAGGCAAATGGGCATGGGCCAGATTGTTAGTGTGTGTGTAGACTGATACTGTGTATCTGGTGTGGGCCTGCTTGCTTATGTTGGGGGAGGAGCACTGCACATGAAGAGCAGGGGGTTCATCATTGTTATGAATATGTATCAATATTCTACATCTTTCATGGCTGAATAATATCCTATTCCATTTAATGACATACTTCATTTTATTTACTCATTAGTAAATAGACATTTTAGATTGTTTACACCAGCAGTTCTCAACCTGTGGGTTGAGACCATGGCAGGGGTAGAATGACCAAAACACAGAGGTGGCCTAAAGCCATTGGAAATCATAACTGTAGCAAAATTATAGTTTTGAAGTAGCCACCAAAATTATTTTTTGGTTTGGGGTCACTGCAACATGAGGAATTGTATTGTGGGGTCAAAGCATTAGAAAGGTTGAGAACCATTGGTTTACACTCTTCAGGTCCTATTTTAGCTCTAGGATTAGCCTTTTGAGAAACAGCCACACTGTTTTGTAAAGAACTATACTGGCATACATTCATTCCAGCAGGTTATGAGAGTAAGTTTTCAACACATCTTTGTAAACATTTATTTTCTGCTTTTTTGTTCATATTTTTGATGAAAGACACTCTAGTGATTGTATTTATTTGGAAAAATAATGTGTAGATCTTTAAAAGGTTAAACTCAAGACTCTGATCCCTATCGCCCCTGCCCCCCAAAAAAAATTGTTGTGGTTTTGTTTTTCTTGTATTTGTTCAGTAACATGCCTGAACTGGTTCTGCGGATTATTTTTTAATTTTGTCACATTTATTCAGGATCCACAGCTGAACAGGTAGCAAAGACACATTAGATAATTATTGATCTAGTAGTCTGAAAAGAGGTAACATAATATTAAAGAGTTGGTAATATAGTCCCATGCAAAGACTATGACTTTAGTCTCGAAGGAAGGAAGGAAGGAAGGAAGGAAGGAAGGAAGGTAGAAGAAGAAAGGAAAAGAGTCCCTGTGCCAACCATTACAAATAAATAAAATGTTTAAGTTGAACTATGTTTCTTCTTCTCTAGGAATTTTTGTAGACTTCATCTCTTCAGTGTGGCAACTGATGTTCTCAGTTTTTCATTTTGTGTTATAGCTTGAGCCAGGGCCTTGGACAAGCTAAGCACATACCCCACAACTGAGCTACACCCAATATCCTCTGCTCAAATTTTAAAAAATGTATTTTTTTAATTTCTAAGTCTGATTTCCTAGTTGTCCTGTGTAGTTCAGCATAGGTTAGTGATCAGCCAATGATTTATCAGCAGCTGTTGTTAGATACCACTGGCCAGTACATCTTCCACACTTTTCTAATGAAACTGTGTGTGAATTGAGAAACACATTCCAAGTTAGGAAAGTTTTCAAGATTTCTCTGGTTACTGTTTTGTTCTGCTGGCTCATGTCTCCTCCATCTGTGCATGGCCTCACCTTTAGCGGAGGAAATGTAAATAACAAGGGCTCTCTTTAGTACCTCGAGCTTGAAAGGAGCCTTGCACAAGCACACAGCCTTCCAGACCACCAGGGCTCTGTGAGATCTTATCAAGCTCCTCTGTAGCCGTTTTTTTTCTGGATCTCTCTACTAAACATCTTCCAGATCCACTATTCTGTTGCTTGTATTAACCAACATTGTGACCTCAGTAACTGTGGTGCGGGTTTTCCCTGATTATATGCCTGTGAATTTGCTATTGTTTAAAACACCCGTGGGCATGAGATCTTTCTTTAATTTGTACTAATTCCTAGTCAAGTAACTCCCAACCAGCAGCCAAGCTGCCTTCTCTTCTCTTTTTTTGGTGACCTGCCTTGCTCTGTTCTTGTAAAATCTGCTCCAGGGGACTTGGGATGGGGGAAGGGGCGTTGCCTTAGGCTAAATATGATAGAGTCCCACTGTTCTTAATTAAGGTTAAATACGTTTCTTAAACATTTCTTAATTTAATTTTAGTGTCTTTTATGAGTCTGGAAATGATTGTTTTTGACAACTTTGTACTGTTTCATCATTGCTCAAAGGAAGAGATTTCCTGATTCTGCCATTTCAGAAGTCCTAACTAATCTGTACTTTAAAAGATCATTGTTGTGTGTTCTGACTACAAACATAATAAATACATGAAGTAATATCATGTTAATTATTTTGACTTAGCCATCCCATATTCCATGATATTTCAAAACATCACATTGTATATCATATTATATATATATATATATATATATATATATATATATGTTTTGTTAATTTAAAAAGGAAGATCATTCTACAAGCAATAAAGGATG
>PVJA010050915.1:0-12996 GCA_004027025.1 Myocastor coypus | reverse complement strand
AAAAAAAAAAAAAAAAAAAAAAAAAAAAAAAAAAACCATGTTAGGGGGCTGGGGAGATAGCTCCGTGGCACAAGTATCTGCCTAGCAAGTGCAAGGTTGTGAGTTCAAACACTGGTCCTGCTAACAAAACAAACAAACAAAAACCAACACACATTAGTAGTACATTCCTAATAATTGATACAGTGCATATTGTCCTCATAATAGTTATATAGAGCACAGGATGTACACATGATAATTTTTCTAACTAATGTTGGTACAAAAATTTCTTCTCACTGAACTAAGAGAAAGCAGTTGTATACATAGCCTAGTATTCCATAATCGTCATGGGTTATTGGCAGAATTGGCAATGTCAGGAGCTATTGATTTAAGCCTTTTACAGCTCAGTATACTAATCTAGCTTTACGTTTTATGCCTTGTGGTTAAAGTTTTTGGCTGGGTAGTTATGGTCAAGTTAAAGCAACACCTGCATAACAAAACATGTAACTTTTGTATCTCCCAAGGTCAGTCAAATCCCCTCAGGATTTACTTTGAAACCATGTACAGTGCTTTGTAGAACTATTGTTAGTGTCAGCCATCTGAATGAGTCACGGCCGTTGCTTGACCAGTTTGCTCTCTGTGAAAGCCTGAGAGAATGTTCTTTCTCTAGGTGACTCTCCTTAGGCACACTATACATTGTCAGTCCATTTCCTCTGTGGTCTCCTAATCTCCTTGAACAGAAAATTTGGGAAACCACTGAGTTAGAGGAGGTTAGAACACAGGTTCTCTTATGTCCTGAGTCCTCACTGACCTTGAAGGGCTAGGGCAAAAAAATTGGCAATCCTTGTAGGCCTTCTTTTTCTCTAATTTTTGGTCTGTAAACTTACATTCTTAACCCTTCAGAAGAGAAGCGTTGTGATACTATTACTCTATAACAGGTACTGGAGCTTAACATCACTGTCTTTCTGAATATCAAACATCTTACACTTAACTTGGAATCGGCATTTTCCATCAAACATTGATATTCTAATAAATTCCTATACAATAGTGATAAAAGCAGTTACACATTTTTACATTTAGAAATCTAAGTATACACCAAACTGTAGCCACTTAATCCTACTGCATTTTTCCTTGTCTTTTTTTTTTTTTTTTTTTTCTTTTTGAGACAGGGTCTCGCTATGCAGTTGTGGCTGGCCTTGAGCTCACTTTTGTAGCCCAGGCTGGTCTCAAACTCACACCGATCCTCCTGCCTCAGCCTCCCAAGTGCTGGGATTACAGGCGTGAGCCACCACGCCCGGCCTTCCTTGTCTTTTACCCTCATTTAATATCCTTTTTTGTTTTATTGTAAACCAATCATATACTTGAGAGAGAATATAACAGTAACTGAAATTACATTAGAAGCAGCACAAATCTAAAAGACAAGAATGTTAGGCATTCCAAGCATAATTTTAGTGTTACCCATTGATATCCTCAGTGTGAAAAATACTTTGGTGGTTCTTAGGACCATTATCTAATACATCCTGTATATGAGTGCATGGTTTTGCTTCTGCCATGTTTCCTATCTTTTCTGTGTGCAGTCACTTTGTTGTTTAACATTTAAGTCCTTGGTTTCCATTCAGCTACAGGCCATATTTTTCTATTCTGTTCCTTCTCAGTAAACAATATCTCTATTTTACTGGTGCTTCCTTTCTGGCCAAACTCAAAACATTCTGAATCATTCTTCTGGGCTCTTTGCTTTCGACTCTCAAGAGAAATCTGGTTGAAAGCCCCCTCCCTTTCAGCAGCCAGGCTGCTGCCTTAATATTAGGCTTTTAACTTTTTCTGCCAGATTAGTTAGCTGCTCTTAATCTCAGTCTCAGGCAGATTCTATACATGAATAAAATGCAGACAAACTTTCTGCCAAGCCATAGCACACTTCATCTGGAGTCCCATACCTAATGCAACCTTTCTTCCCAGCAGAAACTTCCTGAGCTTGGTCTTGACCAGCAGAATTTCTATTAGCACTCTGGTCATCTGAACTCTAATCAGAATTTCCCATAAAATGCAACCTCAGGCATTCTAGATCTGCTTTTTAGCTGTGTCTCTAAAGTTTGTAACTCTTTGCATTCCCACAAGCCAGTTCTAAATCTTTTTGAGCCACATGGTCAGGTATCATCACAGCAATGACCCCATTGCCAAATTCTGTTTTTGTTATTTTCCTTTCTTTACTGAGATAAAATACCCAACACCCAAAGCTAATGGAGGAAAGTTTATGTACCTCATAGTAGAGATTCGTGTAGATCTTTCAGTCCCTAAATGTCTGCATCCAAGGGAGAATGGCATGGCAGACAGACATCATAGAGGAGAAACAGTTCAGGGTGGGCAGAAGGCAGCAAAGCAAGAGGGGGACAACCACAGCCTTGTCCAGTCCTTCTATTTCATCCTGACTCCTTAGTATGGGAACACTAAGATTCTTACTCTTAGTGTTCTAGATCCTAGCATTGAGCCATGAGCCAGTGCCAGCATCACACATTGGAGACCTAGCAATTTAGGGGGACATCTAGATATAAATCATAACATACCTTGATTTTTATTTATTTATTTATTTATTTATTTATTTTTCTTGTTTCAGAACCTTTGTTTGTTTATTCACTCATTTTTATGGCCGGCTCAGCCTGCCGTGAGGGCAGGGCTGGCGCAGCATGTGGTGCCAGGGATCGAACCGCGGTCCCTGAAGCCACCCAAGCTTTCCCAAGCAGGCGCTTTAGACCACTGAGCCATCCCGCCAGGCCCCATACCTTGATTTTGGATACACAGCTTCCATAACTATGAGCCAATAATATTTTGTTAAGCCACCTAGTCAGTGGTGCATTGTGAAAGCCTTAAAACACTAAAATTTAGTCTATGTGATAGTCTCTGCTAAATATACTTGGAAGGATGAAGGAAAGGGGAAACAGAGCCCATGGGAGAAGGACCAGCAGCACAGAGGAGAGGTCATGAGGTGGCAAAGGCAATGACGGGAGAAGTCTGGAGGGAAGAGCGATAATCTAAAGAGAGTCTATGCGGGGCCAGCCAGATAGCTCAGCAGACTAAAGCACCTGCTCAGGTAGGTGCAGTGACCAAGGTTTGTTCCCAGGTGTGCCGTGCCAGACCTGCCCCCAGGCTGCCCTGAGATGGCCACTAAGACAGGGTGTGGTGGCACGTGCCTGTAATCCCAGCACTTGGGAGGCTGAAAACAGGAGGAGCACTATGAGTCCAATCTCCATAGTGAGACCCTGTAGACCCTTACCAAAGACCTAAAAAAAGCAATTAAGGAGAATGTACTCTGGAGTACAGAGGCTGATATTACTTGGTGCACCAAAATATGTGCTATAACTGAATGCAGTTATCTGGGGCCGGAGAGATAGTTCAGTGGCACAAGTGTCTGCCTGGCAAGTGCAACGTTCTCAGTTTGATCCCTGGTCCCAGAAAAAAAAAAAAAGAAAAATATAGTTATCACCATAACTATTGACAATATCATAACAAAAACCATACTGGCTACGAGTTGGGAAAACCACTGATACCACTAGCTCATAGTGATTATTCCTGTGTTTCATCAGCTGAAAGTCATTCATGGAGTTTATATTAACTGAAATTGTTAAAAATTAAAAGGTTTATATTAGTATTGGCAGTGATGAATAGTAAAGGGTATACATTAACTTTCATGATGTTAAAGATTAAAAGGTAATTGATGTTTGTATCAATAGTCAAGGCACCGACTTCCTGCTGGAGTGTCTCTGAAAGAGGCGGCACAGCAACGTCTTACCTTGCAAATATACCTCTGAATGTGACCACAAAAACATGTTAGTATGTTGTTTCCTGAACCCCTTCCACCAGAAACTTTCTGTATGTATAGGTAAGTAGAGCTGGATGGCCACAAGAGAGGAAAATGCAGGATAAATAGAAGAAAAGCATGCAAGGACTGAGATGGGACGCTTTCTTAGCCTCAGTCCAAGTTCCAATTATCTGAAATAACTGGAACATTTGGTTTTGGATAAATATCTGAATGTCTCTAAAATAGTCAAATCTTTAGAATACTTGCCAAATAGTATAGTCAAATTATTAATACAAGATAAAGCTGTTATTTAATACTCATCTCAAGTATTCTCATTTCAAGCTGGGCATGGTGGCACATGCCTATAATCCCAGCACTCAGGAGGCTGAGGCAGGAGGATCAGTGCGAGTTCAAGACCAGCCTGGGCTACCAAAGTGAGCTCAAGCCAGCGTGAACTGCATAGTGAGACCCTGTCTCAAAAAGACAAAAAAAAAAAAATCATCTCATTTCACAGTTTACTTCTAAAGTCTTTGAAGCAGCATCTCATTTTGGAAAATGGAATGAAGATTTCTTGAAAGTGTAGAAATGAGGTAGAAGGAAAAGAAATGTCTCTAATACTGGTTATACTGAGTGTTGAATAATAACAGTGATTCCTTTATTCCAAAGGTTTCCACCTTAATGCCATGCTGTTATTCACTTGCCTTGCCCTGGTATTTGACCTATCATCATTTTCTAGGGCTGCATACATGAGTTGAATTCTATTAAATGTCAAGTGACTTCCCACATATCTACATTTGGGATCTAGCTCTGGGACTCAGAGGGGGACAGAAGGGACTCGCCCTCAGAAAAAAGACAGAGTAACAATGCATAGGCAGCCCAAATGAATGTCATTGTCCTTTTTCCTTATTGACAAACAACTGCTGATAATTCCAGCTCCAGGTATATCAAGAAAAGAACATGACAATACACAATCAGCAATAGATTTTCTGGGGCAAGAGAGAAAGATTATACTTTCTACATGAAGGACACGTTAATATAAAACCGGTACTTAGTACTGTTGCCAAGAAATGCTGCATTTCACAACCACGGCATACAGCAAAGGATGGGAAACCACTGGATTCTATGTGCAATTTGACCTCCGAGAGGACCCAGAGGGGCTGCCTTAACCGAGACCGCTCAGCATGAGAAAGTCTTAGGACGAAAGACAGCCCTGAACAGAAGCCTCTGTTACTTTTTTGGTGATATAACCAGGAAGCAAGAATAAAGGATAAATGCAAAGACATCTGTGTAGGAAATCATATAGAGGGCAGGGGAAGAACAGAGTAAGGTCAGGGTGGTCTGTTACATGACTGATTTGGGCCAATGTAAGTAATAAATTGGAGTATGGGGAGGAAGAAGGCCAGAGCACTCATTCCTTAAGGAATGTGTTTCAATCCTATCGGCTTGCGATCCTGCAGGGTATCTTTTAATCTCTAACCTTGCATTCCTGGAGGTTTTGGGCTTATGCCCCAAAAATTCCTCTATCTGCAGATCCGTCTCCTACATACCTGTGGCCAATGCCCCCACAAAGAAAACGCTTGATGTTTTTTTTTTTGTTTTTTTTTTTTCCTGGTCTGGAATGGCACATATGCATATTTTGTCTCTTTGTCCTTACATATTCTGCAAAATACACTGATACCTCCTGTATTATGTGAAATCACTTTAAAAAGCAAGTGCTCAATGAAATAAATACCTGGGGCAAAGATGTGGGGCTATTGGAACATTCTGATGCAATACCATCTGTGGGAAAATCCCAGACCTTTGTAGGCGCTTGTTGCTGTTTCCATTGCAAAATGACAGTCTTGGGTAGACTTCATAAAAGTGGACCTAATTATGCAGCCCTGTTTCACATCATTAGTGAGAATAAATGCCTCTGCCAGGATCCTGCCAGCACTATTTCTAGCCAGACTTCCACTAGTCAACACTGTTGAGTATTCCAATTCTTGGAATATTGGTTGGCTTCTGGAACTAGGTTGTGCATGTACTAGAAACTAGGTCCAGATTTTTCAAAGTATTATTATCATGGATAAGCACAGAAATGCTGTCCTCCAAGAAGATATTAAAAATTTGGGGGCTGGCCAGATAGCTCAGTGGACTAAAGCGCCTACTTGCCTGCTTAGGCAGATGCCCTAGCAATAGGGCTCAATCCCTGGCACCACAAGCCATGCCAGCCCCACCTCTGGGGCATTCTGAGCCAGTGACTGAGACTGGGCTCAGATGCTGGCATGCATCTGTAATCCCAACCCTTGGGAGGCTGAAAACAGGAGGATCACTGTGAGTCCAACCTGTGTAGTGAGACACTGTAAACCCTACACTAAATACATAAAAACAAAAAAAGAAAAAAAAAATTGGGGACGCTCAAAATAGAATTTTAAGGAAGATATTTTTCTTAATTTCTTAATTGGAAATATAAAAATACTTTGTAATTCTGGGGTAATGCCAAATAAGGAGGCAACTGGCTTAGTTTCAACTCTGCTTTAGTCAGCATTTTAATTTTCGCGTGGAAACTATCAGAAACCAAGATGCCATCTTTTTTCAGCCTGAATTCCCACGTGAATATTTCAACAAATCGAAAGAATTGGGTTGAAATATGCATCGTGAATATTTGTAGTGTTTGACACATTCTTTAAAATAACAATTTCATAGTTAGTAGACTCTTCACAATTTTTAAAATGCTACCCTGTGTTCTCTCTTCCGATCCTTGTCAGTACTATTAGATGGAGAGATTAGGAAATATAAGTGAGAAAATTGACTCAGAAAGATTTAAGAAGCCAGCCAAAGTTAGAGCAAACCGGCCCTCTCCAGATTAGCCTGAAAGTCTGTGGTAACATTTTCTTCATTTTCCCAGTTTAAGGAAGGCAAACTTCCAGTTCGATGGGCAAGTTCCAAATTCCATAACCTGCACGCACGTCCTGTGATCTCATCTGGCTCTGAGCTTTTGTTTTTGGCCAGCTCAGCCTACCCTGAGGGCGGGGCAGGCGAGGCATGCTGAGGGTCAAACTGCGGTCCCCTGAGGCTACCTAAGCTTACCTAAGCAGGTGCTTTAAGCCGCTGAGCTAACTTACTGGCCTCTGATTCTGAGCTTCTGAGGCTAGCTGAACTCTAACTGGTAGCTATGTCTATATATCTTCTCTAAGATAAGACATCTGACCTAAAAATATTTACTTTCCGCATGCAGGTAACAGCAAATCACAAAATCTTATCGAAAAACTATGTGATAAGAAATTCTTGAGATTATTTCACAAATTAGTAGTACTATATAGAATGTTACAAACCATAGCTTCAAATGAGGAATGACAAATTAGGATGATAAATTGCAGAGTTCTGCTTATAAACAATGACACTCTGGTAGGCATTTGTAAATAATAAGACATTGAGCTTAACTGTGTCTTCCCTAGAAGAACTCAGACATTCTTTCTCTCTGTCTCTGTCTCTGTCTCTGTCTCTGTCTCTGTCTCTCTCTCTCTCTCTCTCTCTCTCTCTCTCTCTCTGGGACAGGGTCTACAGAGTCTTACTACTTAGATTGGACTCGTAGTGATGATTACAGCCTCCCAAGGGCTGGGATTACAGGCGCACCACCATATCCGGTCTCAATTGCCATCTCAGTGTACCCTGTGGGTGGTGTCAGCAGGGATCAAGCCCCCAGCCCCTGCGTTTGCCTAAGCAGGCACTTTAATCCAATGAGCTCTTCTACTTTCTTTTATAGTCATAACAACAGTCCCACTAGGGGTTGCCTATGGAGGAATTACCATCTCCATTTTGCCTCTGGAAAAGCTGAAATTCAAAATTCAAATCAATGGATGCAAGGTC
Organism: Myocastor coypus; assembly: GCA_004027025.1. Taxonomy (NCBI): domain Eukaryota; kingdom Metazoa; phylum Chordata; class Mammalia; order Rodentia; family Myocastoridae; genus Myocastor; species Myocastor coypus. The sequence continues at coordinate 5,378 of PVJA010050915.1, read as the reverse complement.
CCAGAGTGAATCATCAGAAGAGACTAAGGCGAGAGCTCTTATCCATTATTTGATTGCTACACATAAGTGATTTGCTTGAAGTAGTCAAAGGAAAGTATTTGGAGAATGAGGGCATTTATGACATGCTTGTCAAGTACGCAGATGATTGAGGATGGAGCGTTGGTTTTATCTTCCCTTGCTAGCTATGAGATTTAGGCAAGCTACTTAACATTCCTTCCCCTATCTTTCTCAGACAAATGGGATGGCTAATTTCAATGAGATCCTCAACATTTTCTTTTCACTTTAAAGTTACAAATGTACCTGATGAAAGCTGAGCTAGGGGGCCCGGCGGGATGGCTCAGTGGTCTAAAGCGCCTGCTTGGAAAAGCTTTGGCAGCTTCAGGGACCGCGGTTCGATTCCCGGCACCACATGCTGTGTCAGCCCTGCCCTCGGGGCGGGCTGAGCCGGCCATAAAAATGAGTGAATAAACAAATAAAGATTCTGAAACAAGAAAAATAATTAAATAAATAAAATTTTTAAAAATTCTTTAAAACAAAGAGATTATAAAAAAAATTAGGCCGGGCGTGGTGGCTCATGTCTGTAATCCCAGCACTTGGGAGGCTGAAGCAGGAGGATTGATGCGAGTTCAAGACCAGCCTGGGCTACCAAAGTGAGCTCAAGGCCAGCCTCAACTGCATAGCGAGACCCTGTCTCAAAAAGACAAAAAAAAAAAATGAAGGTAGTAACCCTTCGCAGCAAAGACTGCTTTTGAAACTGTAAGAGACTAAATAAGTACACAGTCCTTAGCATTACCTCCCGAGCACAACTGCTTTCTCTGTAGGGAGATGGACTTGTCCTTAGAATGACTTCAAGTAACAGTGGGGGTTGAGCTGCTCTTTGGCAAATTTGCCTAAGAGTCCAGGTCATATCTATTATATTTATATTTCACCTATCCTGTTAAGTTGAAGGCAAGTCTGTACAGAGGCTGTGGGCTATTAACATAGCAAATAATTAAACTGAGGCGACAGTGTTGTTTAATGTAAAGGGAAGACCTGTCCCATGTGACCTTCTCCCTCTGCACAGAGCCAAACTCCAGTAATAGTTCTTTCTGGACTGTTTTTTGCATGCTAGGAATTGTTTTTCATGTGTGTGTTCATTTGTTTGTTCTTTTGGGGACGTTTGTTTGTTTGTTTGCTAAGAGTCCCGCTATGTATGTAGTTAAGCCAGTCCTCAAGATCACAGTGATCCTCCTGACTCAGCTTCATGCGAGCTGGGATTGCAGGTGTGGGCCACTAGACCCAGATTCAGACACTTTTCTGCATTTTTAACATAATTTACTTCATCTAAATTTCACAGGAACTGGTAGCTCTACTATAGAGTCAGAAATAACATATAGAAGAATACTGGTCCTATTTTGTGGTTTAGAAAGGCTAACTTTCTGAGGTACATACAATTGCTAAGTGGAAGAGCCTGAATTCTGAATCCAAAACTCTAAAATAGTTAGTTCTACATCTCTCAATTGGAAGAAATCCTTTTTCTCCTTCAGTTTGAGAGTCAAAGCCTTATTTTTCCTAATCTTTGCAAAGCCTTAGCTCCATTTCTCCATTTTTATTATTATTTTTACTTCTGACTCCATTCAAAAATGCCTCATTAATCTTCATAAAACTCAGAGACGGCCAGTACCTATTAGTCATCGATTCCCCCTCCCCCAACTTGTCCTCACCACATGGTTTCTAATCATAGTCTCTGAGAATGAAGCCAAATTGCTTCCCTTGGGGAGTGAGTCCTGTAACTAATTCATCTCTGTCAGTGAGATTTTCTCTTCTGCTCACCCTCCTGCTTAGTTCTGTATTTTACCTGGTTCTTCCTCTCTGTGAGCTGCACACTTCAGATCACATGCCAGAGCCCGCGTGGGCTCTCAGTAGTGATTTTGCTGAGCTGCTGCTCCTCCTTGAACCATGCTAGGAGGACTTTCTTATTAGCATGGTGGAGATACTTTCCACACTGGAGAGACCTGGACGAGTTGCAAATAATTGCTGGGCAAGCAAGTAAAGAGGAAGGAGTGGGAGCGCGAGGCTTGAAACCCACCTAGGCAGTCAATGAACCTTGGGCCCAGGTTGGCTTTGACATATCCCTAGCGTTTTGCTTCTCCACTGGCAGCAGAGGCATTTGCTATCCAACTAGGCATGGTTCCATGAGGATGCAGTGCCCTGAAACTGATGCCGGAGTCCCAGAAATCAATGGAGTGCACCATTATGAAGAAGACAGAATGGTAGAAGGAAACACGTGTCAGCTTTAGGACCGAAAAATCTGGTTTGCATCATCACCCCACCTTTTGCATAGCTAGATAGCTTTGGTAAGTTACTACACTTCCTGACCTTGAATTTACTGCCTTGTTAAATAGGGAAATAGTGGCTTAGATCTAGATGTCCCCAACGCCTTGCGCAATCAGAGGGGAGACTTTTGGGGGGTTTCTGGATTGCTGGGGCAGCATGACTGGTGTGCCATTGGGAAGTGGGGTCTGGTTGGAAGAGGTGGGTAAGTGGGACAAGGCCTTGGAAGGGCCGGTCTCAGCTCCCCTTCAGCATCTCCTTTGCCTCTGTTTCTTGGCCCACAATTCCGTGAGCTGGGTTTCTTCCACCATGCCATATGCTGTGTCATTTTGCCTTGGAGCCAGTTGACTATGGACTGAAGCCTCTACAAACTGTGAGCCAAAATAAACTTCTCCTTTATGTTGTGAGCATCTGGTATTGCATCTCTGGGATGAAGAAAAATACTCATCTTAGAAATTTCTGTAAGAACTATAGATAGTGGCCTGGCACATGACAGTACTCAATCAACAGGAGCTATTAGTTTTCAAAACACTAATTCTCAGCACCTTACCTTAATCACTTTCTTCTAGCCATGTATCATTTAGTAGCGTCTGGGCAACTGTACCTCTTGTTCCCCCATTCTGCCCATGCTGAAGACCACTCTACTGGAGTCCCACATTCGAGCTTCACCTGCAGCATCAAACATTATTCTGTTTCCTTCTGCCTAGAAAACTCAGATATTTGCCTCCATTTCCCCATCAACATCAATTTCACTTTTCAATTTTCACTTTGTAGTGAACTTTACCACTTACATGCCGAAATAAATACCCAACAATTTGCCATTTTTAAAGTTTGTATATGGATGCTGACACTTTCTTGTTTGTATCATGTGCATGGGTATGGTCAATAACATCTTCAAATATAAACAAAACCCAATTTGCACAAAATGTATAAGCAAAATAGTCTTCTCAAGTGAATGTGTGTGACTATGCTCAGCCAAAAGAGACACTGCTTATCTCTTAGATGACTGAAATTTATTCCTTTAGCAAATGCTTCCTAACAGTCTACAATGTACAAAATGCCTTGGAGGTGTGGGGTACACTGGCTAGAATGGCAGACATGGGATCATTAAAACAAATCCCTTCTATGGAAAGCATAGTAAACAAATAAACACAAGGAAAATAATGTGAAAATAATCATGGGGGCCCGGCGGGATGGCTCAGTGGTCTAAAGCGCCTGCTTGGAAAAGCTTGGGCAGCTTCAGGGACCGCGGTGCGATTCCCGGCACCACATGCTGCGCCAGCCCTGCCCTCAGGGCAGGCTGAGCCAGCCATAAAAATAAGTGAATAAACAAACAAAGTTCTGAAATGAGAAAAAAAATAAAATAAAATAAAAGAATTAAGGGGCTGGGGAGATAGCTCTGTGGCACAAGTGCCTGCCTGGCAATTGCAAGGCCGTTAGTTCGAACCACTGCCCCACCCAAAAAAAAAAAAAAAAAAAAAAAAAAAAAAAAAAAAAAAAAAAAAAAAAAAAAAAAAAAAAAAAAAAAAAATCATGACTTTGATAAAGCAAACAAAACAAAATGATTAGAAAGGGTACTTTATTTGTTCATATTTACATTTATTTTTAACTTAATTAAAAAAGTAGTAGGTGCAAATTAGGAGTTGGCTTCCTGTCATGGTGATAAAATACTGAGATAGCCGGGCGTGGTGGCTCACGCCTGTAATCCCAGCACTCGGGAGGCTGAGGCAGGAGGATCGGTGTGAGTTCGAGACCAGCCTGGGCTACAAAAGTGAGTGCAGGACCAGCCTCAACTGCATAGCGAGACCCTGTCTCAAAAAGACAAAAAAAAAAAAAAAAAAAAAAAAAAAAAAAAAAAAAAAAAAAAAAAAAAAAAAAAAAAAAAAAAAAAAAAAAAAAAAAAAAAAAAACTGAGATAAACAAGAGGAAACATATCTTAAATGAAAACAAAATATTCATACTGGTTCCTGATTTCACAGGTCTTAGTCTGTTACTGCTCAGGCCAGTTCCTTTCAGGCTGGTCACAATGCAAAACATCATGGCGGAAGCGTTTGGTGGAGGAAAGCCGCTCATGTCATGTTGGCCAGGATACAGAGGCAGCTTGCTTTTATAACAGAGATCCACCCACAAACCCATTAAGCCCTTCAGCCATCAGAGGATTAATCTATTCATGAAGTCAGATCGCTAAGATAGAATCATCTTCCCAAGGTCCTCTCTGCCCACTCCTGCGCTGGAGACCACGCCTCCGGCACAGAAGCGGTTGAGCCATTTAAAATCAAAACACAGAATTTTAAAAGGTATATCTAATTGTTCCTCCAAAACTGAACGTTTAATACCCAGGGAGAGCAGAGGAGGCTGCTCCTGAGAAGATGAAACACAGTTGAGATCTGAATGACGAGGGAACAGCTATAAAACAGCCTGGGAAAAACCTAATCAGTCAACCCACAGGCTGAAGGGTCTGTGCTGGGTCTCTAGTAGCATTAGAGCTCATGTTCTGCACAAACAAGCTCAACTCAGCTTGTATTCTTTGAAAAAGTTAGAATTATTTATTGTGTTTGTATAGACCACTTGATTAAGCTTACATGCCAAGAGATTTTAGGGCCTGGGAGATATCTCCGTGGCACAGTTGCCTGCCTAGCAAGTGCAAAGTCGTGAGTTCGAACACCAATCTCACAAAAGAGAGAGAGAGAGAGAGAGAGAGAGAGAGTTTGAAGAATCTTCCTTTTCAGCCTTAAGGGTGAATAAGAGGATGGAGACATAGTAGACATAGAGAAAGAGAAATATGGATACATGGCATTACTTTTTATCTTAGTGTCTGTCAGTCAAAAAAGAGTTCTACTCACCAGAAAAGAATAATGTGCCGGGTGTGGTGGCTCACGCCTGTAATCCCAGCACTCGGGAGGCTGAGGCAGGAGGATCGGTGCGAGTTCGAGACCAGCCTGGGCTACAAAAGTGAGCTCAAGGCCAGCCTCAACTGCATAGCGAGACCCTGTCTCAAAAAGACAAAAAAAAAAAAAAAAAAAAAAAAAAAAAAAAAAAAAAAAAAAAAAAAAAAAAAAAAAAAA
>PVJA010050914.1:0-13044 GCA_004027025.1 Myocastor coypus | reverse complement strand
AAGAAGAAGAAGAAGAAGAAGAAGAAGAAGAAGAAGAAGAAGAAGAAGAAGAAGAAGAAGAAGAAGAAGAAAAAGAAAAAGAAGGAGGAGGAGGAGGAGAGGGAGAGGAAGGGGAAGAAGAGGAAGAAGAGAAAGAAAGAAAGAAAGAAAGAAAGAAAGAAAGAAAGAAAGAAAGAAAGAAAGAAAGAAAAGAAGTGATGAGCCTCTCACTCAACTGGAGGAATTTCAGTGATCTGAAAAGAAGAAAAAGCTGACAGATTTGGTAAGAATGTAGAAAATGAAATCATGTAATCTGGTGGGAAGACTTCCCCTAATGAAGTGGTATCAGATCTTTCTAGTTAACATGCTTTCTGATTTGTTAAATTTTGAGTGAAATTCAGCTGTATGTACGTGAAGTCAATGTGAAGTAGACAGGGAAGGAAGATATCTTTTAAGCTAGCACGGAAGGGATACTAGCTTAAGAAAATCAATCACATTTTATTTTTCCCTCTTTATTCTTGGAAAGAATCAAAAACTTTTCCTCCACTTTTCATCTTTAAAAACAAACTCGCCAATGTGGTAAGAAAGATGGGGTTAAATTATCAGGCAGGAAAACTCTAGATCCAAAAAATTTCAATATTTTCCATTCCAACCATTTTTAAAGCCATGTTACTGTATCTTTCATGAGAGTCTAGTGATTTATACTTTCCACTAAACTTAGTATGTTCTTGATTATCATAAAGTAACCTGAATATTAAAAGAAAAAAGAAGGTAAACTCAGTAATACCATCACATTAGCTAATATTAAATATTGTATATGATATTACATTAGTTTATATTTAATAAAATCAGTAAAATAGGACTAGAGATAGCATAAGTAAAAATTTGGTGATATTTCTATGTTTAATTTTAGCAAATAGGGTGGCAATTTCATAGAAATTACCAGTATGAACTGTCCCAGGAAAAAAAGCCTTATTTATCTAACACAGTGATAAAACTTCTAAGAAAGAAAAATAAAATTAAGGAAGTAATATTGAATATGGCAACTGGAAAGAAAAGTCATAAATATTTCATTTCCATGAATTCAAATATTTTCTGTCACCAATGTACATGGAATTACAATACACTGGAATTTATGGGAACATCAAAATCTGTTCTAAGAAGGAAGTTTGTGGGAAAAAAAAAAAAAAAAAAACCTATGTAAAATAGTGATATTTCAAATAACCTAATGATACATCTCAAGGATACAAACGGAAGCTAACAGTACAAACAAGAGCTAAGGGTGAGGAGGTGAATCTCAGTGGCTAAGCTCTGTGTTTGATTCCACATATCCTCACAAAAAATAGAATAAAAATAATAACAAGAGAAATACAATATTAGTAGAAGACAAAAAATAATACGGATCTTATCAGAGAAGAAATAAACATAAGGGAGACTACAAGACAGGCAAGCAATCGATGAAAAAGAGAGTTGGTTTTTTGAAAGATAAAATCAACCAACCCTTAGCTAGCCTCAGAAAAAAAGACAGAAGATCAAAGGAAATAAGTTAGACATGACAAGGGAAACAGTACAACTGATGCCGTGGACATGCAGGTGTGGCAGTACACAGTTTTCCAAAACATAGAAGAGATGGCAAATTTCTGGATATATAAACCTATTCAACTTCAAGGACTGGCCAAATAGCTCAGTGGATTAAAGTGCCTGCATGCAGGCTCAGGGGCCAGTGGTTTGATCCCTGGCCCTGCCGTGCAGGCTGCACCCCCCCAGGGCATGCTGAGAGGGCAATTGAGACTGGGCGTAGTACTGGCACGTGACTGTAATCCAAGCTCTTGGGAGGCTGTAAATAGGAGGCTCACTACGAGTCCAATCTAGTAGTGAAAGCCTGAACACACTGTAGACCCTTCCCTAAAATATGAGAAAAAAAAGAAAGAAAAAGACCCATTCAACTTCAAAAAAAAAAAAAAAAAAGAGAGAGAGAGAGAGAGAGAAAATCTAAGTAGAGGGCCCAGCGGGATGGCTCAACGGTCTAAAGCGCCTGCTTGGGAAAGCTTGGGTGGCTTCAGGGACTGCGGTTCGATCCCCGGCACCACATGCTGTGCCAGCCCTGCCATCGGGGTGGGCTGAGCCGGCCATAAAAATGAGTGAATAAACAAATAAAGGTTCTGAAACAAGAAAAAAATAAATAAATAACATTAAAAAAAAGAAAATCTAAGTAGATGAATAACAAGTAGTGAAGCAAAAATAATTATTTAAAAAAATCTCAAAAGGAAAGTCCAGGCTCAGATGGCTTTCTACTAAATTCCATTAAACTTTTAAAAAATGTATGCCAATGCCAAATTCTTTCCCAAATCATTCCACAATACCAGCATTGCCCAGATTCCAAAGTTAATCAAGGGCACAACACCAAAAATGAAAACTACAGATCAATATTCTGGAATAATACAGATGTGAACATTTTCAACCATATATCAGCAAATCTAATCTAACACAGCATTAAAAAGATTATTTACCATGATCATGCCCAATTCGTCCCAGAGCCACAAGAATAGTTCAACATATGCAAATCAATAAATGTAATACACTGTGTCAACAGAAGGAAGGATAAAATCTCTACGATTATCTGTAGATGCAGAAAATGTATTCAATAAAATAGCATAAATTCTGTGCTAAGGCTACCGCACCCTCAGGCCAGTCACTTTGGAGGAGCCCTCTGCACACCTCAGCCTTTTTATCCAGACCGTAACAAAGGAGACATTATCCAGACCATGACAAAGACATGCAATATTTAATATTTAAATCCATGAAGCAACTAGAAAAAGACATAGGACAAGTTGCGAAAAATTGGTTTATGTAATATTTTGAAAACAAATATGGCCCTAAATGCACCGGTATCAAATATAAAAATATGCAAATGGCAATACAGAAAACCATAAGGCTGCAAAACTATACTGCAAAAACAGCAACAAATGAAAAATAATGGCACGAAAGAGAGCTTGCAAAATGGGAGGAAATATAACTATTCTTCCAACAAAGGATCAATAATCTAAATATATAAGGAGCTCAGAAGAATCTAACAACTATGAATCAATTAATCCACTCAAAATAGACAAATGGATGGACACGACTCAAAAGAAGTCAGAATGGCCAGCAAATAAGTGAAAAATATTCAATGTCACTAGCTATTAGGGAAATTTAAGCAAAAACTACAGAGAGCTATGGCTCCCTAGTTGGGCTATTGTCTAACAAAGAAATGTTGGCAAGAATGTGGAGAAAAATGAATGTGTATACAATATTGGTGGAAATGTAGATTAGTACAACCATTATGGGGAGCAGAATGAAGAACTGAAAATAGACCCACTCTATGATTCAGCTCTCCAACTCCTGGGTATATATCCAAAAAGAAAATAAAATCATTATGCCAAAGAGACACCTGCAGATCCATATTTTTGCGGCATTGTTCTCGATAGTTAAGCTATGGAGTCAATTTTGGTGTCTACGAACAGATGGATGAAAAAATGTGGCACAGATTATTCAGCCACAAAGAAGAATGAAACCTCATCACTTGAGGCAAAATGAATGGAACTGAAGAACATTGTTTGAAGTGAAATAGGAGAGAAAGAGAAAGACAGTATTACATCCATACGTGGATGTTTAAAGTCAATGACCTGAAGATAGAATATTTGTTGCTAGAGTCTGGGAGAGGGAAGAAGTTGGAAAAAGAGAGAGAGAGAGACAGAGAGACAGAGAGACAGAGAGAGAAGCTAGATTTAATCAGTCCATGTTATTTGTGTGTATAGAAATATCACACCGTATCCTGTTACCTTGATATATATATCCATGCGTCTTTGCAATATGACTTCCAAATACTCAAATGAAAAGATGGACTCTGCTTTTCCCTCCCTTGCCTCTGTCGTGAACCTGTAACCTGCTTTGATTAAAGTGGCATCATGAGAATTTCAAACCTAGCCCTAGTGGTACAGAAATGCTTCCAAAGCTCCTTGTGAACAAATGTGAGTTTGTCAGTGGGTAGCCAAAGATCTAACTGATGGTGGAGGTCACATGTATCATGTATTGCTCTAAGTGAAGCTCATCCTAGACCAGCTAACCCTAACAATGACTCCAGGTTCACAGGTAAGACCAGCTGAAACTGGAAGAGCCCAGCTCCACCTGAAACACAAGGTGTTCATTTGTAGAATTATATGACAGATAAACAGTTACTTTTCAAAAACATCCCATTTGGGGATAGTTTGTTAACTCGGCAACTGATTTATTGATCAGGTTGCTTCTCTACTTTATTTTTTATATTAATTAATTAATTATTGTCTTCTTGAGACAGGGTCTCGCTATTCAGTTCAGGCTGTCCTTGAGCTCACTTTTGTAGCCCAGGCTGGTCAGGAACTCACAGTGATCCTCCTGCCTCAGCCTCCCGAGTGCTGGGATTATAGGCGTGCACCGCCATGCCCAGCTGCTTCTCTACTTTAATCACCTTTCGGTAGTCTTGCTCTGCATTGCCTTTTCTTTCTCATCCTATCTGCCCATTGCATTTCGTCCAACTGTTCCTATCCTATAGATACTTACTCAACACACCTTCAATGGCCCTTGATTGTCCATGCAGTAAAGAACTTTAATCTGTTATTTCAAGGCCTTCCATGATTTGCCATAATACAAAGTTTGAACCCAAGATTTCTGCTGCATTTCCCATTGACCCTGATTTGTTCAAAAGCTTCTGTGAGAAGTCCTTGACTGTGAACCACAATCGATCCAAGAGCCCATCATTTGTTTAGCACACCTCTTATTCTCCAATGTGTGCAGTATGTTTCTTTAGAAATTGGTACAAAGATAACCTTGTGCTTTTATGGACATTAAAATACAAAGAGGTAACATGGCTAAGAAGTAAGAAAACAGTCCTCGGCTTTTTCTGTGTGTCTTCTGTTATTTATCTCCCGCCCCTACCTAGAACCATCTCCTCTGTTTTACAGTCACCAGCTCTACATATTCACATAATCATACAGATATAGCAGTTTAGTCAAGTATACTTCTTCAGAAATCCTTGCTAACCCTTTTCTTTCACTGAGCTAAATGTACTCCCTTGTATATGAACTTCCTTTCGCATCAATGAGAACCACTCTCAAACAATTGCCAGCTTCTCTATTAAAGAATTTCTCCATTTACTTGTATGCAGGTTGAAGATAATTACTCAACATTTGTTCAATATTTCATGCTCTCCTTTTGCTCCTCTAATCTGAAATTTCAAGTGCAAGATCTCTTGAGCATTGCTTGGTTATTTTGTTAATCAATAATCAATGAAAATCACACTTTGGCAAACTTTTGACTTTTAACCCTTCACTCTCATTAGGCCATGAATTGGTCATGTGATCTTGAATAACTTACTTAGTCTCCTCTGTCTGATGTCCCAAATAAGCAGCAGAGAGAGGAGCAGCATGGTAAGAGTCTTTATAAGCTGTAAGATCTACTCTGAGTATTGACATTGGTTTTTTATTTTCTTTCCTGAGAAATAAGGTGGTTGAAGTTGATCTCCTGTTTCAAAAAGTGCCTTCTAATAGCATTATACAATGACATAGTTATCTGTGGCTGTTTCTTCCTTAAGTGTGTTGGTTCAATTATCAGATGACTTTAAAAATGAGGTCCAGAATCCGTGTATGAGAAAGTTTCTCTCGGTAGTAGACATGCTAGCGAAATCTTCCTGCACTGATTATCATTGCAGGCAGCTTTACACCATGTGGACAGGGCAGATGACACCAGAAGTATTATGAACTGAAGGTAATCATTCCTGTCTCTTGCACTGCAAGACCAAAGGAAGCATTCTTACAAAGAAAGAGATAGGTGTTATTACAGTACTATAAATCACTGAAGAATTTGGTTTAAAACTTTTTTATTAACTAAAACTTTTATTAATAAAAGTAGATTAAAAACATATTAAGAGTTCAATATTTTAAAGAATAACCCTTAGGAAATAGGCATATGGTGATTGGTGCTCATTGTAATGATATACCATAATTAACGTGAGCTCTACAGACTCTTGAGCCCCATAGCCCTGCATCATGGAAGATTTTCCCATTCAATTCAATAAATTCAATTTATTTCACTCTCACTCAATTTATATTTGTTTCAGTTCAAAGTAGCATGTAATGTTGTGTGAAGAAAGGTCTGATTTATCTAAGATTTCAAAATTCATGAACTTTAAAATCCCCTAAATCAACTTCTGTTTGTATATTTGGAAACATACGTACCTCTCTAAACCATATTTTCATCTGAAAAATGGGAGTGATTATAACCAATCCATAACAGATATGAAGACTCCAGTGCAATGTTCATATCAGCTACTTCCCATTTCTTTAATTTGTGACTCTTGTGCTAATTCAAGTCAACATTACTATTTATCAACTGCAATTCTGTAACACACTAATGCGTTATGACAACCCTCTTCCAAATATGGACTCCTGGAAAGTTTATCCTGGGGGAAATACCACTTGGTTAAGTGAAACCATGTACTGTACAAGACAGTATTTAGTATTGGACAAAAAATGGTGGCAGATTTGGAGAGCTCGTGCATGTGAAAACATTAAGAAACATCACACTGGGGCAACCAAAATTTTCCAGCTCTCAAGAGGAATTCTGACTTGACGGATGATGACATAAAGTTAATATGATCCAAATGCTAGCACATTCCCTCACTGAGAAATTTAACTGCTCTCAGATACTGACTAAAGATAGCACATTGGAGAGCAGGTACTGTAGCTCACCAGTAAAGCCACTGCCTACTGTGTGCAGAGCCTTGGCTTTGATGCTCAGCATTGGGGGAAAAAAAAAAAAGTAATACATTCAGAGCAATCAATAGCATTGCAGTATAATTCCATAACAAAAAGAATTTTCCAAGGCTTAAGGGAATAGCAGACAGTATATCTTATAATACACCACACAGTCCCTGGATCTCATTGGCCTTGGTATGCTGGGTAACTTCCAAGGTGTTTGTCTTTCCCATGAGGCACGGTGATCTAGGCTCTGCTCTTATGATTTTGTCACCTCATCAAACTGTTTCCATGTGTCCTACCCTACCTGAAAATGTGCCTAGTGGCCTTTCTTTGCCTCCACTTAGAAGGATTTCGTACCAGTTTCCTTAGGTTTCATTGGCCATAGCTAGTTACATGGCTATGCCTTGCGGTAAGAGATCTAAAAAGCCTTGGCTCTCCCCCTTACACCCAAAGAGAAAGCAATGACTGGACATTGATTTGCTTTATATTTATCTAGTGCTGGTGAGTTTATTAATATGTAGTTCAGTGGAAAGATTACAAATAGTAGATCAAATTCAACTACCTTTTTTTTTTTTTTTTTGCAGGACCGGGGTTCAAACTCACAACCTTGCACTTGCCCAGCAGGTGCTTGTGCCTTGGAGCTATCTCCCCAGCCCCCCAACTACCTTATTTCTCAGGAAAGAAGAAAACAATGTCAATACTTGGAGTAAATCATACAGCTTATAAAGATTGTTAGCATGTCCTTCCTCTCTATCATAATATTTGGGGCATCAGACAGAGTTCCTTTCCATTAAAAGCTGGTGTTTATGTGCTACTTTATTATAAAAAAAAAATACATTTTTTGGGATGCTTGGGAAGACCACTGTCTCCTCTAGTCAGGTTGGTAGACAGGGCCTCAGTCAAAGGACTGAGTGAAGAGAAGTGTAGAAAGAGGTCGGTTGTAACCACCTCTTTTTTGACCCCCCCTTGACTCAGCCCAGAACTAATTCTTTCCCAGTCATTGTGGCAATAGCCAGCCCCCCTGAGCTTTCCGCTCAGAGCTCCTGCATGCCACCTAGAGCTGGGAATGAATGAATGGACCAAATAGACAAATGCTCTCTTCTTCCATCAACCAGGCAGCTGCAGCTAGGGTGCACTTCATAAGGTTTCAGAAAGTCCTGTGGGAAGGGTAGCACTAACACAGCACAGGGCAGCCTGATCTTGTGTCCGTATCATCGCTTTTCCTCCTTTCTTGTTCCGCTCTGTCTGCCCCTCATTCCTGTACCTTGTAGCATTGTAGGTTGGATTTCAGCTAGGAAAAACCTTAAAGCTTCAAATCATTTCTGTCATTCTTAACAAAACAAACTGGTAAGTGTGGTCAACAAAACTTTAGCAAAGATTGAAGTGCCTTCCTCCTTAGGGTTCCCAGTCATCAGGATAACTCTGATGCATTAAGATGGTCCCAAGGGAGCTTCGTTAGCATCACAAGACACTCAGGGCTCCTCAAGAAAGTTTTATTATAATGACACATGCGGATATCAGCTGTTAACCTAGGCTGGGATCCCATATATTGTGGATATGAGGATGTAAATGTCATCTAATCTGGACTTTGTAGATGTGTTTTCAGCAGCGTGGTAGTTGATACATTGTGTCCACTTGAGGAGGTTTGGCTGGACTGGCTCAGCAGGTTCTGGGCTGTAGGGGTCCCATCCTGCAGGATGCAGAGGGCCTGCCCTGGTACATGATTGGTCCCACCCTGGGATGTGATTGGTTCCACCCTGGGGCCAGATGGTCCATGCCAGAGTGACTCAGCACAAAAAGTGCATAAAAAGGCGTTGAGGAAGACGGTGTGCTGAACCTGCCTTGCTTCCTTGGAGGAGTCCTGGTCTTTGGAGGAGCTTGATCTTTGCATCCGTGCCACTTTGCATAGAAGGAAGACAGAGGCTTAATGAATGCCACAGCTGTTTCTCCTCCTCTGGTTTTCATTGTTTTCTGCTGCCAAAAAACTGCTGTAGTTTGCCTTGGAACCAGCAGCGTATGAACTGAACCCCACACACACACACACACACAAACTGAGCTAAATAAACCTTTCCTTCCTTCATTTTAACTGTTGGTTATTTGTCTCAGCAATGAATAACTAAGACAAGCAGGGCCGTGCAAGGGAGTATAATCTACACAGCTGTGAAAATGATGATGCAGTCCTAGGTCGACATGGGCTGTGGCCGACAGAGGAAACCCTGAGGAAAGGGCCGCTGTTTTCGGCTTCCTCTGTAAGCCTCTGTTCGGAGCAGCGAGGTCAGAGCCGACATGCAGGGTCCTCAGCCGACAGGCAGCACTGCTCGGGCCTGTGCTGCGCACCACTGAACATCCAGCCATTCTCTTTCCCCAGAGGGTTTTAAAGCTAGCGTTGGGCCACGTAGAGTTTGCCACAGAACAGCTGTGACCAAAGTAACTTCCGTGTTCATGCTGCCGGGTGGCTGTGTTTGGGGTGGCCTGTGACTCAGCAGCAGAATTGGAAATGAGAGCTGAGGTACAACTGTACCCAAAAGAAAGGTGTGCTTGTCACGGTAAAGATGGAAAGTGCACTTGGACACCAGGTGACAGACCGTAGGCCCACACCACAGTATGGATCTCCTAACTCCAGGGCCAGAGACCCTTGCAAGTTCCACTGAAAGACATACTAATTCCTTGGCATATGCTTGATCCTTCCGGTTGCTTAAATATGTAAAACTAAATTTGTGCAGAGTTTTATAACAACAGTTAATAGCACTCAATTTTTGACTCTTGCATCTTGGTGCTTTATTAATTTAGTGAAGCCAGAATTATATTTCCCAGAATCCCTTTCCCTGTATAGTTCCAGGATGTCGTAGACCAAAGGAAAATTCTGCATGGAGTGAGCAAACAGAGAGAAGTGGCTGCATTGGTGATCAGAAGGAAGGTAAAGTCTCAGGAATGGTTACCACGCCCTCTTTGGGACAGGTGCACTGGCTCATCTGGCACCGTAGGGCTACAGCCCAGCACAGCTGCTCCAGCGCTAGCCGGGTCTCCTTCAGTTTCTCTGCCTGTGGGACAGAACAGGTGGGGGAATGGCTTCTCCTGCAGGTCTGTCATGGTGACATCACTGGAGGGACGGAGGGACGTCCATCACTCCCCAGGCATGCCATACCTCTTTCTATTTCTGTGCCAGTCCTGCTGACATCAGGATGAGAAACAGTGTCACCCCTGATGCCTCTGCTTGTCTGATCAACCCATGCCCTAACAGGATGGCCAAAATCAGCAATTTCTTTCTTTCTTTCTTCCTTTCTTTCTTTCTTTCTTTCCTTCCTTCCTTCCTTTCTTTTTCCTTTTATGTATGTGGTGCAGGGTCTCTCTACAGATTGGACTCCTAGTGATTCTCCTGTTTGCAGCCTCCCAAGAGCTAGGATCACAGATGTGTCCCACAGCACACAGTCTCAATCGCTATCTCAGCAGGGGTGGGGCTGGCACAGCAAGTGGGGATGGAAGGGATGGAACCCCAGCTGCTGCGCTCTGCCTAAGCAGGCGCTTTAAGTCCACTGAGTTGTCTGGCCTGCTCAAAATCGGCACTTTCTACCTGACGACTTCGAGTAAAGGCCTTGAGTAAACAGCCTGTGTGGGGCTGATTTCATTTGCAAAATGTGCAGGATGGGTGAAGAAAAAGGAGAATTCGGGATAGAACGGTGATGTGTAAGGAGGAGGTGCTGGAGCAAGTGGGGAGCGGTGCTAGCATTAGACAGCACCAGGTACAACTCAGCACCCCACTGCCACATCAGATCCCGCTAGGGCCATGAGCAAGGGGCATGGGCAGGCAGACTGGGCCACCTGCAAGTGCGAGCCTCATTTAAGGGGAGCAGCTCATTGCAGCTAGGGGGGAAAAGTTGCTCGATTTGATTCCAGGAAAAGCAAACCATTCAAATTCTCACATAAAACTTTCCAATCTTCACTGCTTACAACAACAACAAATTCAATGTCCAAACCTAACTGGTTCTATCTACAGCCCAGTTTGTACCAGATGCAGAGGGAACTCTAGTCAAATTATCTGTGTTCAAGTTTCCGTTGCGTCGCTTTGGGGATGTGTGGTCTCAGTCAAGTTCCTTCAGTGCATCAGTCCCTCATCTGTAAAATGAGAGTGATAACACCTACCTTGTATGGCATTTATGGACACCAAATGGGTCACTAATGTATTTTCTGGCTTCTATGAGGCCAATGAAAGGAGCATGCACCATTTTTATGATCCCCAAAGAGAGAGAGAATGGCCATAAATTAACCTTGGACATGACGTGCTTTTACCATGTAAACCATTGTTTTCTAATTACTGAAAGAGCCCTTTACAGCGTCACTTCAGTACAGCTTTGATCACATATCACTCCTGCGTAGATATATAAAGGAGACAGTAAGCGAAATAACTTGGTTTCGTTCCTCACCATCCCCTGCATTACAAGTCAGACCACTGTGAATTTGTTTCAATGCTGGGTCGTCTGAGCGCAACCAGAAAGAGCAGCGAGGTGCCGTTTCTCCAAGGGGCACTCTACCACTGCCCCCAGGAATTTCTTCCCCGTTGCTGACACACGACGCAAGTTGTCATGTTGGCATGCTCTTGATCTTACCAGGAGATGTCAATGGAGAATTTTTCAACAGAAAGATTACACTCTTTCCTTGCATGATCTTTAGATTAAAGACTGTTGTCCAAATGTTTGAAGGATTTCAGTTCTTCAGTCACTCAACAGTGTGGGCAATAAATAAATAAATAAATAAATAAATAACAGTATGGGTAACTATTGTTTTGTTGACAATTACTGGCAAATTTTCATTAGCTGTAAAGATATATTCAGATTTCCTAGATGTTGAAACCCAAAAAAAGAAAATTGTATATTATGCTCCACAGAACCTGTGCAAAGCTTTTGAAAGATAAAGTGATATCAAAGTGTTTGATAAAAACACATTTTTATTAAGAAAACTAAGCCGGGCGTGGTGGCGCACGCCTGTAATCCGAGCACTCGGGAGGCTGAGGCAGGAGGATCGGTGCGAGTTCAAGACCAGCCTGGGCTACAAAAGTGAGCTCAAGGCCAGAGCCTCAGCTGCATAGCGAAACCCTGTCTCAAAAAGACCAAAAAAAAAAAAAAAAAAAACAGTATTTGCAAGTCTCAGCTCTCTCATGTGTTACATGCTTCTCCTTAAGACACTGTTTTATCTATAACATAGATCTAATTGCTTTCAATAGGAGTCAGGAGTGGATGGTAAGGTATAGAACACCACGTGTAGGTTCAGCTCATCTGACCGTGAGGGCTGGAAGAATCAAACCAGAGCAAGAATGTAAATCATGAGGGCATTTGACTGACCTTGCAAAGTATAAAAAATATATGTTTTGTTATACAAGTCTTGCTTTAACTTGCCCTTGACCACACAGCAGAAGAGCTTAAACATGACACATAAGACCTAAAGGTAGTTTAGTATACTGAGCTGTAAAAGGCTCAAATCAACAGCTTCCAACATTACCAGTTTCGCCAGTAACTTACTGTAATTATGGAACATTTGGCTATCAAAGAGAAGAAATCTATTGTACCAGTAACCATTAGAAAATTTATCATGTCTACAAGGGCAACAATATGTTTTGTATCAATTATTGTGAATGTTCTACCAACATGCTTTGAAACTGTCACACTGTAATTTCTTATCAAAAGTAATAATAAATAAATAAGATAAGAATGAAATTGCTAAAGGATTTGTGGATTTGCGGATTTGCTGTCTTTGAGAATGGCAGTTTGAACCTGTAAAGTTCTGTGGAGAAGCAAAAATAGACACACAACACTTGTTTTGACCGACAAATATAACCTGTTGAAGATGGGAACAAACAGGGACACTTAACTAAGAAAGACCGAAAACAGCAGAGCCGTCCTATTTCAAAGCAGCACATTCTGGCTGGGTGGCTTCAGAAAGCTTGATCAAGGGTCATTTGTCTACAGTCCTTGTTTGTGACGTTGGAGTCTCGGGGAGGCCCATTTTCCCACTAAATGCACATTCCACACTTTCCTCTGTGAGAAAAAAAAAAACTGCGTTGCTCCTGCTCGTGGTTCTCATTGCAGCTCCATCCCACCCCACCCCACCCCACCCCCAGCCCCATCCGATCCTAGCCCCCTGGAAGGCTCGGGACTTAGAGTATAAAGGGAGAGCCAGAGTAAAGGGACAGAAGTCAGGCAGATCAAGGGCCCAGCTCTCCCCTATCCCACCTCCCACCAGCCTGAATGGTTCCACGAGCTGAATGGGGCATCGTATATTTCATTTACAATGATTGTAC
>PVJA010050913.1:0-13068 GCA_004027025.1 Myocastor coypus | reverse complement strand
GCACTTGTGTGTCTGCCTCAGATGCTACCAATTCAGAGGTTTCATTTGTATAATTCTCATTTTCTTCCATGATAGTGTCTTCTGTATTTGGTTTGGGTGGGCACGGGTCCTGAGATTGCCTCCTACTCCTTGTTGTTATCATTTTGTATGGAAGCGACCTCTGCACTTTGGTGGTGTTATGCTGTGTCTATGGGCGTTTAGTCTGGAGACTCCAAGGTGGTTCTTCTACAGAGGTTCCTGGCTCTTGTGTTGGGGCTCTGGCTTCTAGCTTTTGTGAATCCTGGTGGATGTGGTCTGTAGGTTGAGGTGGAGCTTTGGGATTGAATAGTCCTGGTAGGCTCGTGGACCAGATCGGTTGCCAAACGGGCTATTTGATGGGTTCGGTGCTGGAGCTTTTCCTGGAGGGGTTCAAAAAAAGAAAGGGGGGGGCGGGGAAAGGGAAGGCAGGCCAAGGATCCTGACCCAGCCGGCACGCAGGCTCAGCTCCCAGCGGTTTGGTTTGGGTCTGGGCTGCTACAGGAAGTTAGTCTCGGGAACGCAGAGGCGGGGCAGAGGGGCGCAGGGAGCTTACCCGCGGCGGGCGCGCAGGCTCAGCTCCCAGAAGTGCGATTTGGGTCTGGGCTGGAACCCAGTCTCAATGTTTTAAAGTGTTTTTGTTTAATCATAGATTGGGAGTCCTCCTCTTGATCCTGCTGAACATTTTCTTCCTGAAGAAGAGAAACTTAATGAGCAAGAGAGATCAAAAAGGTTAGTAAGGCTAGAAATCGCAGGTTTTTCCTCAACACAGACAAGGTAAGGTGTTTGCTTAAGCTCTGTGTTAAGCTATGTGAGGCTCTTGAGGCCACAGAGCCCAGATTCATTCATTCATTCATTATATTATGGCTGGCTCAGCCTGCCATGGGGGTGGGATTGGCATAGCATGTGGTGCTGGGGATTGAACCGTGGTCCCTGTGGTTGCCTAAGCAGGTGCTTTAGACCCTGATCTCTCTTGCCGGTCCAGAGCCCAGATTCTGATATGAGCAAAACCTCTTATTTGCTACCTGATGAGTTCTGTGGCCTTGCTCACACGTCAGAGCTTGCCAGCTAGCTCAATTGTTTAAGCACCTGCTCAGACAAACTCAGTCAAACTTGGGCAAACGGGACCATGGTTCGATCCCCGGCTCCACAAGCCTTACCAGACCCACCCTTAATGGTCCCTGAGCCAGCCCCCCAAAAAGAAATATACTTATAACTTACAAGCTATGGCTAGTGACATAGCTCAGCAGACAAAAGCACCTACTTAGGCAAGTGCAGGGACCACAGCACCATATGCCATGCCAATTCTGCCCCCAGGGTAAGCTGAGCTGGCCATCAAAAAAAAAAAAAATACCCCACACATTGTAACCCTTTATGACTGTACTGATTTTTCTTATTCACAGATTTGAGAAGGTCTACACTCATACCCTGTATTACCTGGCGCAAGTCTACCAGCACATGGAAAGGTTTGAGAAAGCTGCTCATTATTGCCACAGTACCCTGAAGCGCCAGTTGGAGCACAATGCTTACCACCCTATGGAATGGGCTATTAATGCTGCCACCTTATCGCAATTTTATATCAATAAGGTAAACTTCTCAAAGTGGTTATCTAATAGAACTCCAGTAATGAATATAAGGATGGAACTGATAGTACCTTGAAGATCTCTTAAAAACCAGTGGCTTGCGGGGCATGGTGACACATGCCTGTCGTCCCAGCACTCAGGATGCTGAGGCTGGAGAATCACTACGAGTTTGTGGCCAGCTTGGGCTACAGAGCCAGCCTCAACTACATTGTGAGACCCTATCTCAAAAGGAAAAGAATAAGGAAAGAAGAGAAAAGAGAGCAGCTTTTTTACGTGTTAATGATTTAAAACTGGGCAAAAAATGCAGTCCTGTCTGTTGTCCTATTAAAATTTTTAGCTTTTTATTATGTGAATCTTTTGGGTCTTGAAACACTGGACTTGATCATTATCTTATGTGTTGCAAAATGTTAAAATTATGAATTAGCTAAGTCCAGCTCTTTGTTGGTATAAGCACACTATTTCAATTCACTTTAGTGGTCAATTACCTTAAAAATTGTAGATTTTATCTTGTAGATTATCTTCATGTGATGATAATCTTACAACTATGAGAATTTGTCTGAGGAAGTTGACTGTTAAATGTGGGCTTCGATAAAAGCATGTGATACATTTCAGTTACGTTTGAAAATTAGTTCTCTACAGTATTATTTCCTATGTTCAAAATATTCTACTGAGTTCCAGAGTTCCAGGTCTCTGTGTTAATACTTCCAAACTGTTACACAGGGACAGACTTGAATTTCTTAGTTGTATATCAGAATTTCTCACAGTAATGTTGATGAGCTCTTAATACAGCCATTTCTTTAGTCCTTAAGTTTTGAATATAGAAATTCTTTTAAGCCACCTTTCCCTACCAGATTTCCTATTAGTTCCTATTATATATTAGCAATAAAAAGTAGTTTTACTTTTAATTGGCAAGTCTGTCTGAAATTTTGGTAATTTTCTAATGATCAGAATTTCTTCTATCATCTGTCCGGTTGCCTCCTGCCTTACTCCTGGGCCTTTAGCTTTTCTAAGTTTTTTTGTTTGTTTGTTTTTGTTTTTTGTTTTTTGTTATTGTTGGTTCTGTAAATGTGCCCTATGTTTAAAGTATTGTCCCACAGACTTTCATTCAGAAAAACTTATTAGCAGGAAAGAAAGGGCTGTGGTGGCTGCAGCATCGCTTCTAGGACTTTGGTCTAAGATCAAGCGTGTAAGTAACGCTACTTACTGCGTGTATCAGAGCATTCAATTCAACCTAATTCTCATGAATCCATTTCATTGTGGTCGTCCTCAAGAAGTGCCTCTGCTTATGGCTTTTTTTTTTTTTATAGCTGCTGAGGCCCCTTGCTTGTTTTGTTTAGCAACTTTAAAATTGTGTATTCACTCTAGCTTTAATGAAACACCTTGGTCATTGATAGTTCTAAGCTATCTGGATGTTAATTTAAAGTGTGATTAAGAGTTTGAAGTTGTTAAGCATTACTTACATTTAGCATGCAAATTTTTCGTGAGCACCTCCTCCACCCCACGTTTTTGTCTTCTCAGTTTCTGTTCTAAGCAGCTGAGTATACTGCAAAAAGTGTGATTTGAACCATATTATTAATTGCAGTTGTCATTCATGTTAGTATCATCTTCATCCCATTCTATGAGGCTTTGCTCTTCAGTGACTCCCTCCCTGCCTGGCAGGTGCTAAAGTCTCACATTTACCAGCCACCTAGACTAGGGCACCAGGCATTCACCATCCTAGCAGTGGCTGCTCACAGGGAGCCAGTCTGGACAAAGCTAAAGTGATAATGGTGGTTAGAGGACTGTTAAGGGATATTAAATTTCTTTTTGTAAACTTTAACTTTCTTTTGGCTTTTAAGATTTAACACCAAGGGGGCCTGGGAAGATAGCTCCATGGCACAAGTGCCTGCCTGGCAAGTGCAAGGTCATGAGTTCAAACCCCAGTCCTGAAAGAAATAAAAAGAAAAAAAAGATTTAACACCAACATTTGAGGTATAGAGCAGCAGTTCTCAACCTGTGGGTCACGACCCCGGTGGGAGTCGAACGACCAAAACACAGGGGTCGCCTAAAGTCATTCCAAATCATAACTGTAGCAAAATTACAGTTTTGAAGTAGCCACCAAAATTATTTTTTGGTTTGGGGGTCACCGCAGCATGAGGAACTGTATTGCAGGGTCAGCATTAGAAAGGTTGAGAAACACTGGTATAGAGGTTGCTGGGCTGATACTGCACACGGTGCTCAGCTGACCACTATATGGAGAGATGCATGTGGTGCTGAGATTTTAAAGTTAGAGCCAACCATTTGAAGTGTCTGTTATTTAGTAGATAACCTATTTAATGATGGTGGTGGCTGGGCATAGTGGTGCATGGCTGTAATCCCAGCACTCAGAAGGCTGAGATGGAAGGATCACCATGAGTTCAAGGCCAGCTTCAACTACATAGTGAAACCCTGTCTTAAAAGAGAAAAAAAAGATGGTGGCTTCCAACAGAAAGTTGGATTTTAAGTTGTACTTCTGCTGGGTAATACTTTTATGTATATGACAAATGCAAATGTTAGGCTAACAAAATCTTTAAGTATTTGAAATCATTTTCCTCACTTGATTTGAATTATGAAGTCTCTAAAATGTGTTAGTAGAGCAATTTCATGAAGTTCTTTGTAGAAATGGATTAATTTTAAAACTTGGTAGGAAGCAAGGTGTGGCATTGCATGTCTGTAATCTCACTGCTTGGGAGATTGAGGTAGGAGGATTATCATAGTTTGAGGCTATCCTAAAATACATAGTAAGGCCCTACCTCAAAAAGTAAAAACAAAAAGAAACAAGCCCTGCCCCCCATACACATGCACACCTAGAAGTTGGTGGGTAGCTTCATTGTAAATTCTAAACATTTAAAAAGACAAAAATCTCTTAGCAGAATCTCTGCTTTTTGCCTCTGAATAATATTATAGATAAGGGATCTATAAACCTAATAAATATTAATAAGTCTCTAGTCCTCTGACAGAATGTAAATGGCCTAAGAATGACCATATATCACACTTGAGTTGTTTAGCTTGAAACTAAAGGGCTCACTGACATGGTCTGAGTCTAGCTCTTCCTGTGTTGTCTGTTGATTATACGAGAAGAGCTAACTTTCAGTCTGTAGTTATCTTTCGGCCAGTGTGTATCATTACTAAGAGTTTGGGAACTTGATCATTTTAGTCACTGTGATAGTACTGCACCAGATGACACTATGATATTTCTTCCATAACTACTTGAATGCTCAGCCACTATGGAGGGCCTCCACTGTGGCATAGTGTATCTTTAACATAGCAATAGAGTACATGGAAATGTCAGTTGCAAATAAGGCTTTGCAATAGTTATATTCACTTGTTTATTTCCCAACAGCTATGCTTTATGGAAGCCAGGCACTGTTTATCAGCTGCTAATGTTATTTTTGGTCAAATTGGAAAGATCCCAGCCACAGAAGAGAGTAAGTACATAAGTGGATGTTTCATTATATAGATTTTTATTTTTATTTTATTTATTTATTTATTTATTTATTTATTTATATTTTTTTCTTTTTGAGACAGGGTCTCGCTATGCAGTTGAGGCTGGTCCTGAGCTCACTTTTGTAGCCCAGGCTGGTCTCGAACTCGCACCAATCCTCCTGCCTCAGCCTCCCAAGTGCTAGGATTACAGGCATGCGCCACCACACCCGGCTTCATTATATAGATTTTTAAAAAATAAATTCAATTTTATTTTATTCTTTTACTTTTTTATTTTTAAAGAATACAGAATAGTAATAGGGAAAAAAAGCACTAGAAATGATAACAAGATTTCACTAAACAAAGTAATAGGAATTCAACTATGGCCACTATATTACATGATACTGTCTTCAAATTAGTTGTTTAGATTAACGTGAGATTCAATTAAAAAAAACTTCAATATTATTTTTAAATGTGCAAAAAGTTGCAAGAACAAAAGAAAGAACTGGCATATGCCTTAGCCTAAACTCACTAGCATTCATATTTGTATAATTTGTAATCACATTTTATTTCTTTTTAAAAATTTTTTTATTTTTTGCGGTACTGGGGATTGAATTTGGGACCCTGTGCTTGTCAGGCAAGTGCTTAGTCTACTGAGCTATCTCCTTAGCCCTTGTGTTTTATTTCTTTTTGAACCTTTTGAGAGAAGATTTATACAGTAGGCTCCTTTATCGCTTTGGCAGACACAGCTGGGGTCTGATCCCACCTTGGATCCTGGCCTGTGGTGCAGCACTCCCATGTGCTGAGATGGGGATTAAGACTGGGTGTGGTGGTGCATGTCTGTAATCCCAGCACTTGGGAGGCTGAGGCAGGAGGATCAGTGGGAGTTCGAGACCAGCCTGGGCTACAAAAGTGAGCTCAAGGCCAGCCCGAACTGCATAGTTGAGACCTTGTCTCAAAAAGACAAAATAAATAAATAAAAATAAATAAATAAATAAATAAATAAAATTAAAAAATTAGCATCTCAGCGCTTAGAGTTGGTTATCGTAGTAAAGACTGAGAAACAGTGAGCTTGCATGTTAGAAGAGTGGGGAAAGGATGAAATGTGCATTGAATCATACATAACACTTTACTTAATAATGAACAAATAGGGGCCCGGCGGGATGGCTCAGTGGTCTAAAGCCCTTGCTTGGGAAAGCTTGGGCAGCTTCAGGGACCTCAGTTCGATCCCTGGCACCACATGCTGTGCCAGCCCTGCCCTCAGAGCGGGCTGAGCCGGCCATAAAAATAAGTGAATAAACAAACAAAGGTTCTGAAACAAGAAAAAAATAAATAAAATAAATTCTTTTTTAAAAAATGAACAAATAGACAAAAGAGTGGTGAATACGTGAAGGAAAAGTTATGTTCACAATCAAATATACATCATGACCTTAATTTTTACCTATAGATGAAAGTTTAAAATATTCAAAACTAGTAGCAGCAAGTACCTCTGTGTACTAAGGTCTCAGGTGGGTTCCCCTTAGTGAATGTCTGTTGCTGTTACAGTCAGTGATATTAAAAAAGAACATAGAATATGAAGAAAACTATAGTTGTGATCATTAACTTGGGCCAATCACATGTATGATTTTAGCTCCCGAGGGTGAAGGAGACGTGCCCGAGCTTTACCCTCAGAGGAAAGGGGAAATCGCACGCTGCTGGATCAAGTACT
Source organism: Myocastor coypus (assembly GCA_004027025.1). Lineage (NCBI taxonomy): Eukaryota > Metazoa > Chordata > Mammalia > Rodentia > Myocastoridae > Myocastor > Myocastor coypus. The sequence goes on along the minus strand of PVJA010050913.1, from coordinate 6,321 downwards.
GCTTGACGCTCATGCAGAACGCCGAGCTATCCATGCAGGTACTGACGCAAGTGTCGCCTTGTCCTGTCTTCATTGAGCATCGTGTGAGCAAACGCATTCGGTGGGGACCGTGCTTCCCTGGCACTCTGCATACACTCGTTTCTTTCTCTCAACAACTGTCTTAAATGTCACCTCTTCCTTGCAGCCTTTGCTTTGGTAGAATATTAGGGTTTGTGTTTGTTTGTTTTTAAGGCAGTGTCTTGCTGTGTAGTGCAGCTGGTCCTGGATTTACCGTGTAGCCCCAACTGGCCTCGTGCTTGCAGCGATCCTCATGCCTCAGCCTCTCAGTGCCGGGATCACGGGTGTACGCAGCCACCCCTGGCTTCCAACATGAGCTCCGTGTGCTCACTTCCGAAGCACATGTGCCAACATGAGCTCCTGGAGAAGCGGATCTGCCTCAAGTTCATGTTTTATCATCGTGTCTGGGCACAGTAGTTCCTCAAAATAGTGATGAATATATTTGGTGGTGGTGGTGATACTTGGGGCTGAACCTAGAGCCTTTGCATAGATCTTAATTCTTCCCCCCACCAAGCTTTGTTTCCATTTTTTCCTTCCATTTTTTTTCTCTTTTCCTTCCTTGTCTCCCCCACCCCTCCTGCTTTGTTTGCTTTCCCAATTTGAACTTTGAGACAGGACCTCACTAAATTTCCCAGTCTGGGCTTGAAGTTATGATCCTTCTGCCTCAGCTTCCCAGGATATTGGAATAACTATATTTTTATTTATTTATTGATTGATTGATTGATTGATTGATTGAGACAGTCTCACTGTGTAGTTCGGGCTGGCCTTGAACTCAATGTGATCCTCCTACCACACCTGCAGTACTAGGGATTGAACCCAAGGCATTCTACCAGTGAGCTGCATTTTCCCAGTGCTGTCTGTTTATTTTGAGACAGCACCTCACTAAATCCTACAGGTGAAATTTGAACTTGTGATCCTCCTGCCTTGGCCTCCTTCAGTGCTGGAATTGCAGCGCAGGAATACACTGCTGCCACTACATGCAGTTCTTATCACCTACAGATGATAAGCTTTTTAAGTTACACAGGACTTTTTTTTTTTTTTTTTTTTTTGCCCCTTCCTAAGCAATTTAAATTGTTTTGTGTTAATCCACTTGAATTCTTATTCTTTTGTCTCCTTTTTAGACTAAACAGTTTGAAGGCAGGAAGTAATTCTTCCTTTATATACCTTGCAGTGTTAATCTTACAGATTGATAAAACTGAAAAAGATAAACTTAAGAAATAGTCTTGCAGTAGTTCAAGTACTGAAGCAGAGGTGTTTGCAGTGTGGCGTGCAGGCTCTGCAGACTTCACCACAGTTGAGTCCGAGCCCTCTCCGCCGCTCTTTAACTGTTGGATTCTGGTCTCTCACTCTCCTTACAAGTAGGGTGGAGTTAACAACAGTGTGTACTTGACACTATCGTTATGCCAGTTTCACCAGTAGGTGTAAAGATCTCAGAAGGTAAATGAGACAAGCTGGCAAGGTGCGAGGTGCGCACCTGTAATCCCACCACCCAGATGGCTGAGGCAGGATTGCTAGGAGTTTGAAGCCAGCCTGAGCTATATAGTGAGACTTTATCTCAAAAATTAATGAAAAATATCGGAGACACATTAAATCTCACATTGTAACTCCATAATCTCATGGAAGCCTTGTTCCTAACCACTAAGGAGAAAAAGAAAATAAATTGTTTCGATATAGTACAGGCACGATACATAAAAACTTCGCTGAGGGAGGTAGTGTGAGTTTGGTTTTTTCTGGGTGCATTATGATAGAGTAACTTTTTTATTAAGTAAGAACTTGGGGAGGGGGCTTAATGGTAGAGCTCTCCCGTCCTTGCCGAGGGCCTGGGCTGGACTCCAGGCACTACAAAAATAAGAACAACCAGAGGAGGGAAGATAGGAGAAAACAGAAACCATGCATCCTTGTGATGCTACTGAAAAAATATACCTGAAGTCCCAGAAGCCTAGGTCTTCACGAGGTGAGACCATTTGAGATGAAAAAAGAAGGGTAAGATGTATCTGGGAAAGAAAGGAAGGGATAGGGAGAAGAGCCCAAGGCGTGGACATCTAGTGAATTGGAGCTTGGAAGAGCAGGCAGCCAGGAAGACCTGGGCAGGTGAGGGGTGACAGGAAAGGGAGGCTGCAGGGACTGCCGGGCAGGAGTGGGGGCAGGCGAGAAGGGCCCTGGGAACACTTGGATGCGACTTATGGGCTTCAAGCAGAACACAACCCATACTTCCATTCGTTGCTGTTTCCATCTGGGTGCAAGAACCTTACTTGATTATTTGAAACTCAAATGCTAAAGTATCTAAACTACTAAATTACTCAGATTTTGGTTAAACTACTTTTTTTTTTTTTTTTTTAATAGCAGGAATTGAACTCAGGACCTTGCACTTGCCAGGCAGGTGCTATGTCACTGGGTTATATCACTAGTCCTTTAACTGATTTTTTTTTTTTTAAAGACCTTTTATCCTTTGTGTATATATGTATTTATCAAAAAGCTTCTTTCACTTTAGGCTGCGTATGATCCAGCACTGCTTGTGATCCCAGCACTTGAGAGGCTGAGGTCCAATTGTTGTGAGTTCAAGACCAGCATGGGTCACAGAGTGAGCTCAAGGCCAGTCTGAGCTCAAAAAGACAAAAGTACAAACAGCTCAGCAGATTAAAGCACCTGCAAGCAGGTGCAGGGGCCAGGGGTTTTGATCCCTGTGCCTGCTGTGCTGGCCCTGCCCCGCCCCAGGGCTGTTGACACAGTGGATGGAGAAAGGGTGTGATAGTGCTGTGGTGGTGTGCTTGCCTACAATTGCAGCTCTTGGGAGGGCTCACCTATAATCCCAGCTCTAGGGAGGCTGTAAACAGGCAGATCACTATGAGTCTGATCTAGTAGTGAGACCCTGTAGACCTCTCCTTTCCCTAAAACACCTACACAAAAAAAGACAAAAGTAAATAAATAAAAATAAAATGTATCCCAGTATGCCATCTCTGCACTAGTCATTGTCCAAGGTTCAGGGTTAGCATGATGAGCAAACATAGACATAATCTTGGCTGGGCATAGCAGTGCACTCCTATAATCCCAGCACTATGCAGGCTGAGGCAGGAGGATGACAGTGTTGAGCTCAGCCTGGGCTACATAGCTCAAGGTCAGATGAAATATATAACAACAACAACAACAACAAAGAACGAAAAGAAAAAAAGTGAACTGGAGTTACCCAAAGAGGGAAATAATATAGAAGTGTTTTTATATATTTTACTTTTTCAAATTCTTCTTTCACATTTTTTGAATTTTTATTTATTTATTTTTCTGTATTTAGGACAAGGTCAGGCCCAGCAGGATGGCCCAGTGGTCTAAAGTGCCTGCTTAGGAAAGCTTAGGCGGCTGCAGGGACCGTGGTTCGATCCGCGGCACCACATGCTGCGCCAGCCTTGCCCTCAGGGCAGGCTGAGCTGGCCGTAAAAATAAATAAATAAACAAACAAAAGTTCTGAAACAAGAAAAAAAAAAATTAAAAAAAAATAGGACAGAATCTACAGTGTCTCACTATGTAGATTGGACTCATAATGATTCTCCTATTTTCAACCTCCCAAGCACTGAGATTACAGGCACACACCACCATGCCCAGTCTCAGTTGCTATCTCAGCGTGCCCCATGGGTGGGGCCAGCAGGGCAGGCTGGGGATCGAACACTGGTCCCTGCACCTGCCTAAGTAAGCATTTTCATCTGCTGAGCTATCTGGCCAGCCCTTTAATTTTTAATATAATTGGAAGAAAAAGGACTATTTTTTTTAAAAGAATATTTATTTATTTATTTATTTCTCGTTTCAGAACTTTTGTTTGTTTATTTCTTTTTATGGCCGGCTCAGCCTGCCCTGAGGGCAGGGCTGGCACAGCATGTGGTGCTGGGGATCAAACCACAGTCCCTGTAGCCGCCCAAGCTTTCCTAAGCAGGAGCTTTAGACCACTGAGCCATCCTGCCGGGCCAGAAAAAGGACTTTAAAGGTGTTCCGATTATAGTGCCACCAGCAGGCCTCGGATCTAGCTCAGTGGGAGAGCGTTGCCTAATGTGCTCCATATCCTGGACTTGATCCTTGGCACTGGAGAAGAAGGTTAATGCTTTGCTCAGCTGGGCTAGAAGTGACAGCATTCTGCTCACTAAGGAGTTTTGTTCGAGAGCAGGAGCTGAGTGTCGTGCTTGACCCTGAACATCTTTTTCTTTCAGGACAACATAGGGGAGCTGGATCTTGACAAACAGTCTGAACTTAGGGCTTTAAGGAAAAAAGAACTCGACGAGGAGGAAAGCATCAGGAAAAAAGCTGTGCAGTTTGGAACTGGTGAGCTCTGTGATGCCATCTCTGCAGTGGAAGAGAAAGTGAGCTACCTGAGGCCGTTAGACTTTGAAGAAGCCAGGGAACTTTTCCTGCTGGGTCAGCACTATGTCTCTGAGGCCAAGGAGTTCTTCCAGATTGATGGGTATGTCACTGACCACATTGAAGTTGTCCAGGACCACAGCTCGCTGTTCAAGGTGCTCGCATTCTTTGAAACTGATATGGAGAGACGGTGCAAGATGCATAAGCGTAGAATAGCCATGCTAGAACCCCTCACTGCAGACCTGAATCCGCAGTACTATCTCCTGGTCAGCCGACAGATTCAGTTTGAGATTGCACATGCTTACTATGACATGATGGATTTGAAGGTTGCTATTGCCGACAAGCTCAGGGACCCTGATTCACACATCGTAAAGAAAATTAATAACCTTAATAAGTCAGCCCTGAAGTACTACCAGCTCTTCCTAGACTCCCTGAGAGACCCAAACAAAGTATTTCCTGAGCACATAGGGGAAGATGTCCTTCGCCCTGCCATGTTAGCTAAGTTCCGAGTTGCTCGTCTCTATGGCAAAATCATCACAGCAGATCCCCAGAAGGAGCTAGAAAATTTGGCAACGTCACTGGAACATTACAAATTTATTGTTGATTACTGTGAAAAGCACCCTGAGGCTGCACAGGAAATAGAAGTTGAGCTAGAACTTAGCAAAGAAATGGTTAGTCTTCTTCCAACAAAAATGGAAAGATTCAGAACGAGGATGACCCAGACTTGATCCTCGTTCTTAAAGAAAGGAAGTGTGCACCACGGAAGTGAGGTTTTCCCCATAGTTGAGACAAGCCTAGCTCTGTTGTGACTTTTACCTCCAGAACCAGACGAACGCAGTTTGAGCTGGAGATCCGGTCCGATTGCCTGAGTCTGCCAGCGCCCCATGCTGCACGGCGCCTTCATAATTTATGCCCAGTTATGTAAACCGCCCTGTCACAGTGGCATGTGATTTCTATTTTAGATCGCTTGTTTCCTATTTAAGTACCATATAAACATTTTCTGCCTCCATCTGTTGGCTACTACATGACAGATTCCTTCCAAGGAAAAATACTGGGTAATGTACCTGGGAGACAGTTTGATACTGCATTATATTTGAAAAGCTGCCTGCTTTGTATAGTATTTACTTTCCTAAATCCCCACAGAAATATTTCCCTTTTGAAAATACTAAAAACTAAGTTATATTGTTGTAAAGTGATGTAAAATAGCTTTGTCTCAGTTACAGGGGGAAAATGTTTGGAAATACAATAAAATTGACTTGTGTCAACTATTAAAAATTCAGGTTTTCTCTTTTACTTTGTTGTAAAACTTGAGTTTTATGTTTTGAAGAATATTTCTTCAGTAACATGACACAGTTAGAAGACATTAAAATATCATTCACTGAATAAATTCTTACTGAGCTAGTACTGTGTGCCAGAAATTCTCACTGGCTGCAGCTTCTCATCAGAGGATCCTGCTGTACTTATAAACTTTAAGCACAGTTAAAAAATGATATTGTCATAAACATTGTTAATTTTTTTTTTTAACAAATGCAAGATTGAGATGGTGTCTTGCACAACATACAGTCTGTGTTAGCTGGGAAGTTCAATGCGGAGAATTGGCTCTGCACTGGCTTGCCTATTTTTTTCTTTTTACTTTTCGATACCAGGAATTAAACTCAGGACCTTGCACTTGCCAGGTAGTCTCATGGCACTGAGATAAACCCCCAGCCCAGAAACCTAGGACTAGGCCACCTCTAAGACTCAGCAACATTTCTTTTTTATGCCTGGCTCAGCCAGCCCTGGGGGCGGGGCTGGCACAGCATGAGGTGCCGGGGTTTGAATTGCAGTCCCTGTGGTTGTCTAAGCTTGCCTAAGCAGGCGCTTTAGAGTGCTGAGCTATCTCACCGGCCCCTAGCAACATTTCTATGTATGTCCACACACACACAG
>PVJA010050912.1:0-13072 GCA_004027025.1 Myocastor coypus | reverse complement strand
AAGAAGAAGAAGAAGAAGAAGAAGAAGAAGAAGAAGAAGAAGAAGAAGAAGAAGAAGAAGAAGAAGAAGAAGAAGAAGAAGAAGAAGAAGAAGAAGAAGAAGACGAAGCCACCCAAATACATAGGCTGGGTCCTTTGGTGGCCACAGTCAGAAAAGGAAATCAAGGTCCTTTGAGCTTGCTAAGGCTGGGGGAAAACAGAGACGGGCCCTTGCACCCCCTTGCTAACCCAGTTCCCACAGGAAATTTCTGCCTGCAGCTGATAGGGAGGAGTCTAACTCACTCAAAGATGAGTTCTAAATAAGAACTAACACAGCATTTGTGTAAGGTAGTACAGACTTGTAAGTGAAAGCATTAGTTCAAAGCATTGTTACAGAAAGCGTTCACCAGGAATACACTTTAACTAGATAAAAATACACATCAGCAAGTATTGAAATATATTTTGACAATTAAATATCATTTAAAACAATTGTCTCAATGAAGGAATGTTATACAGCAAAATATAGTAGAATAAAGTGGGATTGGGATGGCTAACCCACATAGATGTTTCAGTAAGAACTGGTAGAAAAGAAGGGGGATCCAACTTCAGGCTGAGCTAGTGACTCAGTTTTGGGGGTCAGCAAGTGCAAAATATTTCAAGCTATTTTGTAGTGATTAAGTTGTTGGGATGGTGTAGGAGAAGATATAGAAAGGTCATTTGGAGCTAGACTGTGAGAGATGTGATTGTCATGCCGAGTACTTGGGACAGCAGCAGGTTAGCAAGAAGTGAGGAAATCTGAGTTGAAGACAAAGAGAGGGTGAAGAGATAAATAATGTTGTTTGTTTGTTTTTGTCCTCTTGAGACAAGGTCTCCCTCTGCAGTTCAGACTGGCCTTGAGCTCGTTTTGCAGTCAAAGCTGGTCTCAAACTTGCAATGATCCTTCTGCCTCAGCCTCCTGAGAGCTGGAATCACAGGCGTGTGCCACCATGCCTAAACAGTGTTTCATAAAGGCTACAGCAGCCACACTGGAGGCAGATTAGAGCAGGGCAGATGCATGTGAGGATGCGTATCATGATCTAGTAGACGAGAAACGAGTTGGATGCAGAAGATGAGAAGTACTGTCAGGCCTGGATGTTAGTGAGAAAGTCCAGGAGAAAGCCAGCATTTTGAGTGTCTGACTTTGGAGAATGGAGACGACATCAATAAAATGGGAACAAAGAAGAAACACTTTAGGACAAGCAATGAAGCTTAGCTGGGGCCAAGCCCACATGAGTGGTGGGGGGAGAGACATGAAGGAGCGCAGCAGGGCGCAGGAGACACAGACTTAGGATTCAGAGAAAAGTTAGACATTGCAGAGGAGACCCAGGACTACAAGCACAGGAGAAGAGATTTTCAGGAGCAAAGGTGCAGAGGGAAGAGCGAGAACCCAAGGACTGAGCGTTGCCATGTACCTCCAAGGACTGAGCAAGAGGAAGAGAAAGAGCCATGTAAGGATCAGGGAGGGGCAGCACAGGCATGAGGAAGCCAGTGCTAACAGAGGTTGGAGGCTGAGGCAGGTCGCTGGTAAAACATAAATTTGTGCTATGCATTTTGAATGCATAGCTTTAAAAGGATACAGAGCAAATATTTAAGCATGGGGAAAAACAGTAGAGGACATTCTCTTTAATTGTGCATGGATTTTTACAATTTGGAGAAATTATTTATTTATTTTTGGTGCCAGGAATCAAACTCAGGACCTCGCATTTGCCTGGCGGGCACCTTGCCACTGAGCTCTGTCCCCAGGCCTTTCTAGGCCACTCCCTGTATATTATACTGATAGTTACCAGCCTCCCTCACTGCAGCGAAAGAAGAGTGGTAATGAGCTGCGTTTGTTCTCCCACATCTTTCCATCTCTCCTTCCAGTCACCCCCCTTTGCTTCTCCTCAGCTGGGGCCCTTCTTCTGCAGTGCACCCCTAATCTCCCTACTGCAGCCTGCTTCAGTTTCCTCAAAGTGCAGTCAGCCACACTTCGTTGGGGGAAGGGTGCAGCGTCCCAAGGGCCAACATAAAAAGAGAGCTCCTTTTTGCCCTAAGGTTTTGTGGATGACGGTTCTCATGTGTGTTTCTTCCTATCCAGTTTTCATCTTTAATGACATGCTTCAGGAAGACTTTCAAGATTACAATTGTGCGTCTGTACTCTGTGGGCTTTACCCTGACCCCTGCATCTTGATATATATTTATTTTATTTTTACTTTTTATTTTTGTATTTTAAGGAAAGGTCTATAGGATGTTCAGGGTCTCACTACTAGATCAGACTCATAGTGATCCACCTGTTACAGCCTCCCAAGAGCTGGGATTACAGGTGCGTGCCACCATACCCAGTCACAACTGCTGTCTCAGCGTGCCCGGTGGATGGGGCCAGCATGGCAGGCCCGAGGATCGTAACCCAGGCTGGTCGTGAACTCACATCAATCCTCCTGCCTCAGCCTCCCCAGTGCTGGGATTACAGACGTGCACCACCATAACTGGTTTCAATTCTTGGATTCTGGGCCAGTCTGGCATGGCGGTCCGAGGGATCTGACCCACATCCTTGCACTTGTTAGGCAGACAAGGTAGACTGTCAAGCTATCTCTCCAGCCCTGCATCTTGATATTTACTACATAAAACTAATAACAAGAATACTGGGATACCCTACCGCTGTGTACTGCAAGGTGCCTTAGAAGGCTTCTGGCAGGTACACAAGACAGACAGCCTCTTCAAGGAAAAAATGATCTAGGGGTCCTGGCGGGATGGCTCAGTGGTCTGGAGTGCCTGCTTGGGGGGGCTTGGGGGGCTTCAGGGACCGCGGTTCGATCCCCAGCACCACATGCTGCGCCAGCCCTGCCCTTGGACAGGCTGAGCCAGCCATAGGGATGAGTGAATGAACAAGCAAAGGTTCTGAAACAAGAAAAAATAAATAAATAAAGTGAAAAATTCTTAAAAAAAAAAAAAAAAAGAAAGAAAGAAAGAAAGAAAGAAAGAAAGAAAAAATGATCTAGGGCTCAGTGGCCTTCATGCTGTGAAGACCTAGAATAACAATTAGAACTTGTTTTTTTTTTTCTTTGTGAGACAGGGTCTTGCTATGCAGTTCAGGCTGGCCTTGAGTTCACTTTTGTAGCCAGGCTGGTCTGGAACTCACTCACAGCAATCCTCCTGCCTCAGCCTCCCAAGTGCTAGGATTACAGGCGTGCGCCACCACGCCTGGCAACAGTTAGAACTTGTGATTTCCAGTTCAATGCTTCTTATATAATGTATCATGTGTTTATATGGTGTGACTTCTCCACTATTTCATATTAAATTATATATTTCATTAAATATAATTGGTTATTTAATATTGTCTTGTCTGTGGCTATGTCCCTCTACATTCTTCCCCCCCCCCCCCCGCGGGGGATCAAACATGACCTTGCACTTGGCAGCAGGCGCTTATGCCATTGAGCTATCCATCTGGCCCTCTGGCCCTTTATATTCTTACCCATGAACATCAGGTGACATTTCATTACATTATCAAGACATCTCAATTGGCTGAAAGCCTTACTGTTATTATTTTAGGTAACTTTTAACTTTTCAGCATACACACATAGATACACACACACACCCATTATAAGTTGCCCAGATCCTACTAATTATTCTTATGGAAGTTATTTCTTGAATTCACTTCTCCGCTCTCGCTCCCAAATCTTCCGCTTTTCTTTCTTTTTTTACAGACACATTTCTTCAGCATCATGATCAGACTACTAGAAATCAATAGCATGGATTAAAAAAGTCTAATACTCTTTATTGAAATGATTTATAAAAAACAGAAACAAACACCCTGCTATGCAAGTACATTAGTCACAAGTACAGTTCTTTGTTGCTCATACCCAAGAGTACTATTTACACATGTCTTTGCAGCAGCGAGGCCCAGCCACTACTGTGCTCAGCTGTAATAAATCTCTCTCAGTGTGTAGCTTCCTTACTGCTTCTCTGGCTCTCCTCTTCTGCAAGGCTTTGTTTCCTGACAGTAATCAAAGCCTTCAAGCCAGGCGTGGTGGCGCACGCATGTAATCCCAGCACTCAGGAGGCTGAGGCAGGATGATCGGTGCGAGTGTGAGACCAACCTGGGCTATAAAAGTGAGCTCAAGGCCATCCTGAACTACATAGTGAGACCCTGTCTCAAAAAGATTTAAAAAAAGAAAAAGAAAAAGCCTTCACCACTGTCGTAGCTACCACTCCTTCCTAAACCATCATGGCCCCCTGATTTTGTGGCCTGGAAAATACTGGCCTCTACCACTACAGGAGTCCAAAACCTGAAGACTTCTTATTGTAATTGCTAAAATCACTGCAGCTTTTATCACCTCCAGAATTGTTTCCATCACTACTGAATTGGTGTTAGCCATGTCCACTTCCACCATACCCACCACCACCATAGCTGCCACCAAAGCCAACTCAACTGCAGTTTTCCCTGTAACAAAAACTATAAGTGTCACCAAAAGCACCTCCATGACCACCACCAAAGTTTCCAGAGGTACTTCAACTGCTTTGACAGGGCTTTCCTCACTTCACACGTGTGGCTGTCCACAGGATGGGATTTCTGACCAGCAGTCTCATCCACAGAATCATGGTCATCAAAGGTTACTAAAGAAAAGTCCCTTACTAAAGTTACTGCAGTCATAATTTGCATCACTTCAATTTTCCTATACTGTTCAAAGTAATCTAGGTGATGTTCTTCAGAATCTTTTTCTTCTTCTTCTTTTTTTTTTTTGTCTTTTTGAGACAAGGTCTGGCTATGCAGTTCTAGCTGGCCTTGAGCTCACTTTTGTAGTCCAGGCTGGTCTCAAACTCACACCAATCCTCCTGCCTCAGCCTCCCGAGTGCTGGGATTACAGGTGTGCACCACCATGCCCGGCCCTTCAGAATCTTCTTTAAAAGCACCAATGAAGATCTGCTTTATCACGGCAACTGGTGTTTGAGAATCTTCTCTTGAGACAGTCTCTTTGGTTTCACAACTCTTCCATCCACCTGAGGGCCCCCGCATACATGGCTGCACCTTCCTCTTCCATAGTGGTGTAAGTGACAACCTAAAGCCCTCCTTGTGCTTGGTGTTTGGGTCTCTCATTACCGCAGTTCACCAGCACTGCCCATACTCACAGTGGCTTCTCAGGCCCTCAGCAGTTGTTTCAGAGCTCAGAGCTCTGTAAGTCAGCTGTGAAGAGCTTCTGCAGATGTTTGAGCCCCAGAGGAGACTCTAACACAGACATGCTGGCCATAGGAGAGGCTGTAGTGGTGCGACCTCTGTAGAGTCCACAGCAAAAACACCTCCCCTTTTTCTTTAAGAAACTTACTGTATTTCTGAGAGCAAGAGAATAATTTCCTCAGGCTTCTGAATAGAAAAGAATGTCATAGAAAATAACATAAAAAATGAAGATTTCATAATTACTATAGGACTTGAACTCCTGTCATTAAAAGTAAAAATAAAGCAGAAAGTTTGAAAAATCTGTAAAACTACCAGTTTTCAAAGACTATAAAAGCAGTACCAGGGCCTGGCAGGATGGCTCAGTGGTCTAAAGCGCCTGCTTAGGAAAGTTTAGGCGGCTGCAGGGACGGCGGTTCAATCCCCGGCACCACATGCTGTGCCAGCCCTGCCCTCAGGGCAAGCTGAGCCGGCCATAAAAATAAATAAATAAACAAACAAACAAAAGTTCTGAAACAAGAAAAAAAATAAAATAAGATAAAAAATTATTTTAAAAAACAACAGGTAGCATGGAGTGGTAAAGTGAAATGGGCATGAGGAGCTCTGAAATTGCCTGGGGTTTCTGTCTTGAGGAAACTTCCGGCCTGCAGTTCAAGAAGAGACTTCCAGGGAGAGCTGCACTGAGGTGTGGAAGCAGAGATCATAGATGGGGAGACGGAAGCAGAGTTAGAGGGAAGAAAGGAACTGCACGGAGAAGGCTTCAGAAACACACACAGAGTTCTCCTGGAATGTTCGGCTGAATACCAGTCTGTCAAAGGGTAAAATTTGGTGAGGCAAGGCAAACAACTGCCAGAAAGACAACACTTATTTGGAGATCTGTAAGTCATAAAATTTTCTGGGCTCACAGAGGGCTGGAAGTTTTTCAAACACCCACCAGAATGGAGAGACCTCATTAAATGCATGGGGCATTGAGTAAAATCCCAAGACCATCATCCTTAGCTATAGGAATAAACAAACCTTGGGTGAAAACTATTCTAGATCTAACCTAAGCTGGTGCCTAAAAAGAAGACTCAAAAATATCAAGGGGATCTGTAAGTCAGTTAACTGTCTGACAGACAAAGTTGTCATTCTTTAAAGAGACAACAAAATGAAGCACTTAACAATGTAACATCACTCAGAAGGCTGAGGCAGGAAGATCTCCATGAGTTTGAGGCCAGCCTGAGTTACATAGTGAGTTCAAGGTCAGCCTGAACTATAGAGTAAGACCCTTATCTCAAAACAAAAACAAACAAAGATTTACAATACCTGGCACTCAAATAAAAAATTACTAGCTAGCAGTGGCCAAAGTTAGATCCCAGCATGCAGTGCTGGCCCCACCCCTGGGGTGCAGTGAGATGGTGATTGAGACTGGGTGTGGTGGCTGGTGCACATCTGTAATCCCAGCTCTTGGGAGGGTGAAAACAGGAGGATCATTACCATTCCAATCTACATCGTGAGACTGTATAGACCCTGTACCAACCATTCCAATCTACATGGTGAGACTGTATAGACCCTGTACCAAATACATAAAAAAAAAGAAAGAAAGAAAGAAATTGGGGCTGGCAGGATGGCTCAGCGGTCTAAAGCACCTGCTGAGGAAAGCTTGGGTGGCCACAGGGACCACGGTTCGATCCCTAGCACCACATGCTGCCCCAACCTCGCCCCAGGGCAGGCTGAGCCGGCCTTAAAAAAAAAAAAAAAAAAAAATTACCAGCCAGCTAGTTATGTTCACACACACCTGGAATCTCAGCACTGAGGAGGACTGTCATGAGTTTGAGGCCTTCCTGAATTATATAGAAAGATACTATTTGAAAAAAAAATGCTATCTATATACAAAAAATTAGGAAAATGTGACTCCAGAAGAAAATGTGGAGAATAAAAACAGACTAGATATTATGGAAATGATGAAATTGTCAGAAAAGACCTTTAAAATAACTACTATAAGTGTAAGTTACTCAGGCCAGTGAGATAGCTCAGAGGTCTAAAGAGCTTGCTTAAGCAAACTTAGGCAGGCACAGGGACTGTAGTTCAAGACTGTAGTTCAATTCCTGGCACCACATGCTGCACCAGCCCCACCCCCAGGGCAGGCTGAGCTGGCCTTATTAAATAAATAAATAAAAATAAAGAAAGAAAGAAATGAATAAATAAAATGTAAGCTACTCAGAGTTAAAGAACAACATGCAGATAACAAAGAGAAAGGAAAAAAATAAAAATAACTAAACAGGAACCTCTAGATATGATAAATGCTACATGTGAAACATTTTACTGATGCAATTAACTGCTGACATTCCTGGTCAAACTGTGGTCTGGTTTTTATCTTAGGATTGGCTCTATAACACTGCTTTGGAGAAGTCCTTCGGCTTGAGGAGGGAATTTGTTTCTCTCAAAATCATTGCTCATCTTAGCCAGATATGGCAGTGCATACCTGTGATCCCAGCCCTCCGACAGGCTGAGGCAGGAGGATCTGAACCACAAGCCCAGCTTGGGCAAGGTGAGAACTTAGCAAGATCCTTGCTCAAAGTAAAATTAAAAGGGTGGACAGATAGCTCAGTGGACTAAAGCGCCTGCTTAGGCAGAGTGCAGTGGCCAGGGTCCAACTTCCAGCATACCATGCTGACCCTGCACCCCTGGGGCTCACTGAGATGGTGACTGAGACGGGGCGTGGTGGTGTGCACCTGTGATCCCAGCTCTTGGGAGGCTGAAAACACATGGATCACTAGGAGTCTGATCTACGTAGGGAGACCTTGTAGGCCTGTAGACCCTGTACCAAATACATAAAAAAAGAAAGGAAAAAGTAAAATTAAAAAAAAAAAAAAAAAAAAAAAAAAAAAAAAAAAAAAAAAAAAAAAAAAAAAAAAAAAAAAGAGCTGGGGTTATAGCTCAGTGTGAAGGTTCTGGGTTTCCTCTCTAATAGCAGCCACTTCTATATGTCTGGAACAGGATATTCATTCATTTATTTATTTGTTTGTTTCAAGGTCTTGCTATGCTCCTTAGGCTGGCCATGACCTCACCATGTAGCCCAGGCTGACCTAAAACTCATGACATTCCCCCTGCTTCAGCCTCCTGGTGGGATTACATGAGTGCCCCACCACACCTGGCTAGAACAGGATGTTTAAAGCTGGCAATTAAATATCCCTGAAAGCCCTAAAAATACCGTAGTTATTCTTAGATTTCTGGTTTCAGTCTTGAAGGGAAATGAGATAAGATAGGTAAATGTGGGACACTAGGCCTTGCATTTCCAGTCTTTCAACTGGCACTTCTTAAGGGAGGGACACACCTCTGTAAGAGCTGAGCAGGGTTCGGGTTTGAAGTTTAAAATAGTAAGAGTAGACAGATATAAAATGAAGGTAAAGATGCCAAGCTTTATTCTGCTTTTGATTACATCTTGGGTATCCACAGGTCCAGTCTGTAAGTTCCTGTTATAACATGAAAAAAGATGCAATTTCATTCATTAAAAAAACAAAAGCAAATGAAAATAAACTGAGGTATCACTTTTCATCGATCAGATTGACAAAATCTAACATTAATACTAATAAAATTAACCCTCTCCTGCTCCATGCCACTTACGGTTTTTACATGCTTTAACACACGTTTAGCACACTTGTGTGCATAACAGAACAACAGAGAAATCACATCCATGTGCTACAGTGGATATGCAAGTTGGATATAACCCCTATGTGGCATTTGGTGATATCTAATAGTGATATAGGAAGAAAAAAAACTGATCTGGGGTAGATGACCTCCAATAGGGAACCTCCAAATGATATAGGGAAAATCAATCCCCAACCTGAAAAGTACCTGGGATGGGTTTGTGTTCTCTAAAATCGAAGAACGAATTTTAGGAACAAACGGAGGTAATGAGCAGAACATATTTATTAGGGAAAAGAAAGCTCCTGTCCAAGAGAGAGACGGGGGGGGGGGGGGGGGAGTGTCCCGAGTGGGTGTCCCCAGGAAACTGTCTCTTCCAGGAACTTTTTTTTTTTTTAAGAATTTTATTTTATTTTATTATTTTTTTTTCTTGTTTCAGAACCTTTGTTTGTTTATTCACTCATTTTTATGGCCGGCTCAGCCCACCCTGAGGGCAGGGCTGGCGCAGCATGTGGTGCTGGGGATTGAACCACGGTCCCTGTAGCCACCCAAGCTTTCCCAAGCAGGCGCTTTAGACCACTGAGCCATCCTGCCGGGCCCCTTCCAGGAACTTTTATAGAGAAGACATGGGAACTTGCTTAGGTGGGTATGAGGTAAGACAAAGACTATGGTCAACCAATGAGATTACAAGCGCCATTGTTCAGGTAAATTGATTAACATCAGGATCCAATGGGAAGGCAAGTCACATAGCAAGCGGGCAAGCACACCACCTATTGAGCTTGGGCTCATGACTCTTTCTAGGCTCTTTCAAGGTGATCAATATCATTTAGCATATCAATCCCTGATGCCCATCTTTAAGGAACTATGGAGTTGCTTTTAATTATTCTTGTCACAAGGTCTGGCCCGAAGGTGAAGGAGTATCGGTCTCTAGTTGTAGAGTCACCTTGTCTTCCATGTCGTCCTTGAGGGCCTGGCCCTGTCTGACTGCCTATAATATTTCTATCTAACTCAGCTGCCTACAACAACAGGATTATGAATGCACATGTTCTGTGATCCAGCAGTAATGTTTGACAGACACAGGCAAAATGTTTGGAAGGTTAACTATTGCTTCACTACTTTAGGAAAGAACTGAAAAAAAAAAGTATATATATCTCTCCACAAATGACTGGCTAAATACACTGCAGGGCAGTCCCACTGATGGACTATTTTGCAGCTGTAAAAAAGGAGGAAGTTCTCTGGGTTGATGTAGAAAGTTTTCCGGGTACAAATGAAAACAGCAAGATAAGAGCAGTATGTTCAGTATGCTTTCTTTTGTTATGTGTTCATTTTTTTCTGGTTTGTTTATAAGAAAACTCTAGAAGAATTTATAAGAAACTAATTCTTGAGAGAGTTCTGTAAGAGTTGGAAAGACAGAAACAGGAGAAGGAAGATGGTTGATTTTTATCCTTTTATAATGTATCAAAGTGAAACTATTACATTTATAAGTTCTTGGACACAATATATATCAGAACAAACTGGGAAAAATTGCCACTAAATACCTAGAAACATACAGATATTCAATTATCTGTTCCCCACTGGTTTCTTCCCTGGAAATTTATACTCCAGAAATAATTCAATTCATGAAGAAATGCACAAAATTATTTTAATACCATATTACTACTACATGCAAGATTTAGGGGGTGGAATGAAGTCTTGCAGTCTACTACATGAAGCAGATGGGGCCAGCCAGATAGCTAAGCAGATGCAGATGCAGGGGTGGGAGGTTTGATCCCAAGCCTGCCCTGCCAGCCCCGCTCCTGGACACACTGAGATGGCAACTGAAACTGGGCAGGGGACACCTGTAATCCCAGTGCTTTAGAAGCAGAAAACAGAAGAATCACTACAAGTCCAATCTGTGTAGTGAGATCCTGTAGTCCCTGTACACCCTGCACTAAATGATAAATAAATAAATATAATGGAGCAAAAGGGTAGTCTCAGTAATTTTTAGAAGACTGCAAACTGGCAAGCCTTGCTATATAACTACTGTGAGAAATCAAGCCAGACACCAATGGCATTAACCTGTTAAAAGGATGGAAAGCACGGTGTCAGGTCAGGGAATTAGAGTAAAGCAATTAGAAAAGGACAGAGAGTCCAGAAGCAAATGCAGGTATACCTGGCTGCTTCATTTTGTTTTTTCTTTCATTTATGTGTTTGGTACAGAGTCTCATTACGCAGCTCTGACTCAGTGTAATCCTCCCATTTTCAGCCTCCCCAGTGCTGGAATCGTAGGCATGTGCCACCATGCCCAGACTCAGTTGCTGGGGGGCGGGGGGATGATGGGGACTGGCATGGCATACAGACCAGGGATCAAACCCAGTCCCTACACTTGCCTAAGCAGGCGTTTTAGTCCTCTGAGTTATCTGGCCCGCCCTTGGCAACTTCACTTTTGACAGAGGTGGTGAGCTCTGATCACCTAATGGCTGTCGGGTGAGAAGGGAGGGACTATATATTTATTTTATGTATTTGGTACAGGGTATGCAGGGTCCACAGGGTCTCACTACGTAGATCAGACTTGTAGTGATTCTCCTGTTTTCAGCCTCCCAAGCACTGGGATTACAGGTGCACACCACCATGCCCAGTCTCAACTGCTGTCTCAGAGCCCATGGGGGAAAGGCTGGCACTACACACCAGGGATCAAACCAGCCACTGCTCTGCCTAAGTAGGCACTTTAGTCTGCTGAGCTATCTGACTGGGCCTGGGAAGGACTATTTAATAAATGGTTCTAAGTATACAAATATAAAGTGGACTTTTATATCACATAGTTTTAAGTAGATAAAAACTTTAAGTGTTAATTTTAAGTAGGTTATAGGTTTAAACAAAAAACATAAAATTATAGGGGCTGGCGAGATAGCTCAGTGATCTAAACTGCCTGCTTAGGAAAGCTCAGGCAATTGCAAGGATTGAGATTCAATCCTGCTGTGCAGCGCCACCCCCAGGGCAGGCTGAGCCAGCCATAATATATATATATATATATATATTTTTTTGAAAACCATTTGTTAGCATTTAATGAACCTGCTGCCCAGTGGCTTCAAGCTACCAGGACACAGGCCCCCCCAACATCCTTAATCTTCTCCTCTGCTCTTCTGCTGAAGAATTTGGCCTTCATGATGACAGGCTGCTTTGAGAGCTTTCCCTTCCCAAGAACTTTGTAGTACCCCGACCGCACTACATCAATGATCGGAGCTACTCCAGTCTTGTTCTTGGCAGCGTTTACTCGTTTCTGCTCACTGGCCAGTGTCCACAGTTTATCAAGGTTGACAGTTGGGCAGAAGCTCTGGTTTCTCTTTAAGTGGTAATGCCTCATACCAACCTTCCCAAAGTAACCTGGGTGATATTTGTCGAAGTTGATCCTGTGAAGATGCATGCCACCAGCATTACCCCGGCCTCCGGGGTGCTTCCGGTGCTTCCTGATGCGGCCATGGCCGTGGCTCACATGGCCCCGAAGCTTCTGGGTCTTCCTTAGTCTGGAGGGCATGTCGGTGGCCGAGACGAAAAAGCCAGCCATAATATTAATAAAATAAAGTTTAAAAAAATTTTTAAAAACCCCATAAAATTATAAAAAGTTTCAAAAGAAAATATAAAAGAATACCTGCAAGATACCAGGGAAGGATTTAAGTATACAAATAATATTAATTTTAAAGAAAAAGATGACAGTGAACTACACTAAAATTAAAATTTCAGCCTTTGAAAACTGCATAGTTATTGAAGATTGATGATTGGAATGGCAGGGTTGTTAACTAAATGTTCTATTTTGAGTTTCTACTTTGTTTCAACATGACCACTAAAAAGATTTTTATAAAAGGCTATCAAGAAAAATATGAAAGAACTAATAATATGGAAGAGAATATTTATAGTGCATATATTCTAGAAAGTGATAGTAACTAGAATATAAAAACAGCTCCAATAAGTCAATCTGTAAGAGATAACCTAACAATATTAGGCAAAATTCTAACAAAGGCACTTTACCAAAAAAGGAGTCTAAAGTCCAATAAAAATATACTTAATCTCATTAGCAATGAGAAGAATACTAGTGTAAACATTAGCGATACACAGTTGTGTGCCTGCAGGATAGCTACAATACCAAGCATGCAGAACCCTGAGAATTCTTCTTTGTTGCTGGTGAGATGGGGCACCTGAGAGTAAGAAGCTGAATGTTTCTCACAAACTATTTTAGAGAAGTTAATAGTAAGTGAAATTCTGCTGGTGAGTTTGAAAAGGCTAATATCATTTCATCAGGCCA
>PVJA010050911.1:0-13071 GCA_004027025.1 Myocastor coypus | reverse complement strand
TTAAAATAGGAAAAAGCTCTAATCTCAGATATAAAGTTCCAGTTACTAGTAAAATCAAGTATCAGTGAAAACGCCTTTGGCTTGCATAACATCTCCTTTGTACTAAGTGATCCCCTTATGCTGTGTTTTTATTTTTATTTTATTTTCCTTATGTTGTGTTTTTGATGATAGTAAGTCTCTTTATAGATATATAAGCTTCCTAAGTTTCACTGATGTTAAAATATTTGTGTCAACACTGGTATTTTGCTTCTGCGTAGACACCAATCATTGGAAATAAGTATGGAGACCAGCACAGTGCAGCTGGGAGGAACGGGAAGCCGAAGGTGATTGCAGTCACAAGGAGTACTTCCTCCACATCCTCCGGATCTAATTCCAATGCCTTGGTTCCTGTCAGTTGGAAAAGGCCCCAGTTATCCCAGGTATGCAAGGACAACAAAGCCGAATATTCATAGACTGAATTTTGTTATGTGTATGCAAACATGAGAGTGTGTCTCATCTGCAATACCAACATTTGAATTTCTTTTCTTTAGCGAAGAACAAGAGAAAAGCTAATGAATGTGCTTTCTCTCTGTGGCCCAGATTCTGGTCTTCCGAAGAATCCATCTGTAAGTAATTGTTAATACAAGTTATTGCAAAAACCATGTGCTTTTACAAGAATTGATTTTGTCTTCTTAACTTACCTTTTCTAACTTAGTCATGGTGGTATATAAGAATGCAAAAAAAAAGAAAGAAAAAAAGAAAATTTTTGTCTTGTCATTCCTGGTGGCTATGCTACTTAGACACTCAACTAATGAGATGAAGAAGCCAGTGTTAAACTTGAGTCCATTGAAACATGAGGCCTGAGTGGCTCTTGAAGTTCTAAAATCTCATGGTGGGTGACAAAGCTGATGGATGGACTTTTTTGTTTTTTGGTTGTTTGTGTGGCATCAGGTTATATTTTCTTCTAATGAAGACTTGGAGGTCGGCGACCAACAGACTAGTCTAATTTCTGCAACAGAAGACATAATTCAAGAGGAAGAAGTAGCCATAGAGGATAATACAAGTGAACAACAGTTTGGTGTTTTTAAGGATTTTGACTTTTTAGATGTTGAATTGGAAGATGCAGAGGTAAGAATATGGGCTTTCTATACTTTTCATAGTATAGTTACAGATGTTATCAGAACTGACTGTGGAGTCTTTGCTTTTTTTTTTTTTTTAAATGTGGCTGGCTCAGCCTGCCCTGGGTCCTCTGGGGATCAAGCCAGTGTCCCTAAGCAGGCACTTCAGTCAGCTGAGCTCTCTCGCCAGGCTGAGTCTTTGCTTGTTAATTTCAGTGTAGGCCCCCAAAAGTAAAAACCTAAATTAGAAAATAAGTATAGTTATTATAATTATTTGGTCAATGGCAGAAGAAATTGAAGAAGAGCATCTAATTTTTCATCTTTATCTTTAAAAGTAGAGTAAAAATATAGATTTCTTCAAAATATTTTTAAGTTTCTAAATGTTTTAAAGTTGTGTGTAGAGCTAAACTTTTTGTATGAGCTATCGTGTAGTAAGTTGAGAAAACAATTGTAAGGAGGACAGCGTTGGCTCCTCAGTTGGCGCCCAGACTTTGGCTTTCTGCAGCTCTGCCCTCTGGAGGTGACTGAGATAATGTCCAGCCACATTCTTCTTTATGACCTAACTGCCTCTCAGTGCCTTTTTTTCTGGCTACCCGAAGAGCTTTCCCTACAATACAAAATGCCACGCTGAGCTTGTACGTAGCATGGTGCATGACAGCCTCCAGCTGCACTTGGAGTTGCTGTGCACTTTGTTAGACTCTGCCCTTCCATGCAGGTAGCCTGGCCTCAGCGGCAAGGTGATTGTTGTTGTTGAGTGACCCCACATCTTTGCAGGTCCTTCTCCCTCAAGTGTGTGGAGAAAGTGAGGGCTACCTCCAGAAATAGTCTCAGGAAATAAAGAAGCTGCTGTCTTAAATTCTCTTAGCAGGCTTCTTCCACATTTGCTGGGTCCTAGTTGAGACATAGCAATTTCTAAAAGTAGGATTACAGTAGGATTGTTCTGTTTTCTTAGACAGTTAGGAGCCAGTTCCTATAGATGAGTTCATAAACTATACACTCTAAACTTGTTGCAGATATCTTTATGCAAGAAGACTAAAATGCCCTAATACCAAGTATCTATACCACATTTGATATATTTTATATATATAGATACATATACATATGAATTTAGCTACTGTGCATCCATCAACTCTCTTAAATCTCTCTCATCTCTATCTATCTCTATGTCTGTCTCTATCTCATAATCTCCCTATCTCTATCTCTGTCTCTATCTCTATCTCTCTATTTGCTGGTACTGGGAATTGAACTCAAGGCCTTTCCCCTGAGCTGCAATTCCAGCCCTTTTATTTTGAGAGAGAATTCTGTCATGTTGCCCATGCTAATCTTGAACTTCAGATCCTCTGCCTTGGCCTCCTAGGTGTCTGGGATGGCAAAAGTGTCCCACCCTACCTGACTAAGGAGATTTTTCTTTTGGTTCTAACAAGTGGAATGTGCTGCCATACGGCATGTCACACAGTTAAGTTATTATAGAAGCCTGGTTTAGGAGGTGAGATGCCCCTCCTCAGTGTGCCCCTGCAGATTTGAGAATAACGCTGGTGCTTGGTAGGCACACAAATGCCTTTCCCTGAGCTGAGGAGCTGTCAAAATCCAGAATGGGTTCATAGGACCCCAAGAACAAGGACTATGATACTAATCCACAGTATGAATTTTACCTCATGTCCAGGTATATACATAGATACACCTTTAAAGCCAAAGTTTAGAGAATATGCATTCTTACTCTGTGCTATCCCACTGATGTCTTCTGTTTTCTTCCTTTTCATTTGCTTTTTCTCCTTCACTCTAAAAGTGATTTTCATCACCCTCTAAAAGTGATTTCGCACTTACAATTTGAAAACTAATTTGCATAGCATGGAAAAAAAAAAATGGAATGGGTTCAAATTCAAGAGACTTGCTCCTGTTCCTCTACCACAAGGCCATAAATGAATTCTGAATTCTCCTGAAGTTATGTGGATATTTTTCAGTTCAAAGTTTAAATTTCTAAATGGAATCTCTTGACATTTTTGTAATAACAAGGCTATTATTTTTTTGTTTGCCTTTTTTTCTTTAAATAGCACTGCAGCACTCTAAAATGTCAGTGGTAAAAAAAAAAAATAGTAATTTGAGTAGACTTTCAGTGAGAATTGACTGAAGATATTTATTATTGAAGCTCTTTCTTTAACTCAAGTCACAGTAATTTAAGGCTTTAACTCATGTCCATAATTGAGCACATCAGATGATTATGATTATGATTATTATTATTATTATTATTATTATTCCCCAGGACTGAGGATTGCTTGCACTCAGTATCTCTGCACTGAGCTACCTCACTAGGTGGTTCAAACTGAGTTTGAACTTACACTTTTCCTGCCTCAGCCTCTCAGAATGCTAAGGTTACAAGCTTAACCCACTGTGCTAGGCTCAAATTATATGTGTTTTCTCCCCCCCCCCCCATTTTGTGGGCTCAGCCTGCCCTGAGGGTAGGGCTGGCATTGCATGTAGTGCCAGGGATCAAATCAGGTACTGTAGACCACTGAGCTATCTTGCCAGCCCTCAAACTGATAAGTACTTTCTAAAACCTGGATGTAGTCTTTCTTAAAACATAGTAATAAGAAATTGCTAAGAGCAAACTTCATCACTAAAGAAACTTGCAAAATATCCTCCAACTTGGAAAGCCCACAGAGTATATTCTGTTCACAAAATATATTTTGAGGGTTACTGTTACTATTCTGTGGTATGCTATGTCATTATATTTGAAATTATATGTTTTAGTAATGTATAAGCTCTGACCTTCAGAGCCCCAAACAACTGAGGAACTTCTGAGAAACACTCAGGAAAGATCCCAGAGCCAAATGACAATGTTCCTGGACCCCTTCTTCAACCTAAACAGCTTAGATTTTGATGAATTTTACACATCTGAGTCCATCTAAAATTTCTCTTGCTTTATTTAAAAAAAAATTATTTGAAAACCTCTATTGAACAATCTTTTCCCTTGGAAGAGAACACAAATGAATCATACTTTGGTAGCCAACAAAGTGTAATTTGCCATATGAAAGCCAGAGGACAACTGTAAGAATTATATTCTTACAAAAAGGAGGTTCAGTTTAGACAGTGTAGAGTAATAGAAACATAACTTACTCAGATTTGTAGCTTGGGTATAATTGAAATGTGTTGTATTTCTTCTTGAACTTTTGAAATTGGCCCTGGTTATGTTTTGATAGCTGTGATCTGGATTTAAATAATAGTAAATTATTTTATAGTAAAAAATGGCCATTATATTTAACCAGACCTATCCTACAAAAGAAAATAATTGTGACCCTGTATGTTGTCAGTTAAATGTGGGTATTTTAAGTCAGTTTTTGCATTAATACTGAGTATTAAATCTGTGTAAAATTTGAAGATTTCCTTAAAGTTTGCGTTGCTACTGTGTATCATAGAAATGTTGTTTTAAGTGTCTGTCTCTTGACTTTTTCACAATATATTTTCCATTAAAAAAAGAACTTTGAATCACATGCTGGCTTCCCACAAAAGGCTTAATCCAGAGCTTGAATCAGTCTTGGGGTTTGAGAAAGCAGTTTCCCCAAAAAGTGTAGCGTATCTTTAAGTGTTTGTCTTCGTTCTTTCTAATTCTGTGTGTTTTCCTTTTTGCTAACCAGGAGCTGCAGGTAAGTTGCAGCCTGGTGTTGTGGGGTGTTTCCTTGTTGTTATCTGTGGTGTACTTGTTCTCCTTGTAGTCATATTCATGTTTATGTTTTAGTATAGAAATGGCCTAGAGTGTAGATGTAGTTGGTCCCTGGTAATACAAGATAGAGCATCAAGAAAATTAGTGAAAACAGGTTATCAACCAAGAATTTTGTTCTCTTTACTATAAAGACTGAATAATGTGTTAAAAGATTAAAGAAATTGATGGGCTGATTGAAACTCTGCTTTTGATGATATATTCAGTATTTTTCATCTTGGTCTGTTTTCCTGGCATCTTGCATTTACACATATGAGCCAGTATCTGCAGTCTTAGAAATCATGTCTTGTTTTTCCAGGGTGAAAGTATGGACAATTTCAACTGGGGAGTCCGCCGGCGCTCACTGGACAGCATTGACAAAGGGGACACTCCATCTCTCCAGGAGTACCAGTGCTCGAGCAGCACCCCCAGCCTGAACCTGACCAACCAGGAGGACACAGACGAGTCCTCAGAGGAGGAAGCAGCCCTCACTGCGAGCCAGATCCTGTCACGCACACAGATGGTACACTTTTGTCTTTGCCTGCAGCAGCAGGACTCTTACCTAACCCCAAGCTTTCCCACTTACTAATGCTTGTGTTTTGGTCTTTCATGCACACAGGAGGGAAAACATAGTTGTATCAGTAATGGCATGTTGTATTATTCATGACAGAGCTAAACACATGAAGTCAATACGTGTACACATTAGCAACTAGGACACATTTTCTGTCTCCTTGTCATACCAAGTTGCTCTGGGCACTTCAGGTACACACCTTGAACGATACCTATTTTTGGTACTGGTGTGAGCTCCCCTGCTTTTCTTCCCTGCTTGGTGTAGTGTGCAGAGACTGAGTGTGGCTTTGGTCCTTTTCAAGAGCTCTGTGGAGGGGCAGGCTTATAAAATGAGAAGGTAAAGGTTGTCAGCATCATCTGGTCATTTAGCAGTGCCAGGATACAAGAAGGACTAAATCTGCAGTCATGGTAGGGTGGGAACTTAAAAATGGCAGTTTGGTGCATGGGCTCTGGGGCACATGTGACAAGAGAATAGCCAGGGAGTCCAGTGGGAGCAATGGTTGCACAGCTGGTGGTGAAAGACGTTTTGCAAGCTAGACTGAACTGCACCTGGTTTGAAGTAGACCCATTTGCCATACACTGTGCTGGTCAAGTGCCTCCACCGATGTTGCACTGAGCTGGCTTTAGACAAAATTTCAGATAGCAGATTTGTAGCTGGCTTCCAGTGTTAGGAAATCTCATTGTTGCCTGAATGCCTTTCAGATGCTGCCTCCTTTACATATTAAATGAGAAACTGCTGCTGCTAACAACAGCCATAATCAGTACTTGTAGATCATGGAGTTGCCAATCTACCCTAGGTATTGACATGTCCTAGTCAATATGACAATCTCACCTGTTCCACAAGTACATAAGGGTTATTGCAGGTGCGGAAACTAAACAAGCCACCCCAGACACACAGCTGGTAAATGGATTTGACCCAGGGGATCTGTCTTTGCTCTGCCTTAGTAAGGAAGGTATGGTTCTCCAAGGGACTCTTCGCTTAAAGCAGTGATCAGGTTCCTGTTGGGGCCCTTGTGGCCAGCCATGCTTGGGATGGCTGGCTTGTCTTCTGGGTTAGATGTACACTGGGGAAGGGATCCTTGCTGTATAATGGTGCACAGGTTACCCAACCTCTGCTTACAGCAGACCCCAATAATATCAGCCTCACATGGGGTTTTATGAAGAAGAAAACCTCTGGTATATAATGCCGTAAGTCCTTCATTTAGGGTAGCTACCATGAGAGGTGACATGAAGGAAGAGCTGACTACCTACTTGTAAGGCCAACCCTACACAGAGTGATGTTGGTGTTGAGGTAAAGAAAGGATAATTTGAAGTGGACTTCTCAGAACAAATTAATTTTTGCCAGTGTACATACTAAATCATAAACTTGGTATTTCTTTGTGTTGAATATTGACCCAGAGGAAATGATAACCCTGCTGAGGAAAAAGTGTATTTTCTTCTTAAAATTCATAATTACTACTTTTCAAGAAAGTACTGTTAGTGTGTTTGCCATTATGACAACTCTACTTTTTTTTCCTGGCAGTACTGGAGATTACACCTGAGCCCAGGGCTCCACATATGCTATACAAATTCTGGGCACTATCTCAATTCTACCCCTGTTTAAGACACTTGTGAAATCACTTTGCTTGGGCCTGCAGCCACAGCAAGATTGGCCTTTATTGAACCCTAGACACAGCCCATGAGCATAAAAATAGGAGTTTCAGGCTAAAGTTAAACATAGGTAGAACTTTCCCACTTTGCTTCTTTAGCCAAATTTTAAAACCTATTTGAATTGTATACTTAAGTTTTGCCAGGTTAATTGCTTGCATTGATAATACCCATTCTGATATGAACTGGATATAATAAAAGATAGCTTTAGGAAATCCCACATGCTCTTTGTAACTAAGCCCCTATGATATTTATGTTCTAGAAGAATTTCTTGTGGGTTTTGTGTCATAAATGAATTCCTTGTTTGATCATCTCTCCTTTCAGCTGAACAATGACTCTGCTGCCTACGAGGCGATGCCAGACCAGCCTGACTTGCTGCTTCAGTCTCAGGATTCCACAGGCAGCAACCCAACAGAAGAAGTGCTTCACATCCGAGATGAGACCCCCAGCTTGGAGGCTTCTCTAGATAATACTAGCAGCCAGTTGCCTGAGGTGGGGAGACACAGGGCTGGTGCATGGCCAATCTAGATCTTTAGCACTCTGTTATATCTTTTGCTTTTCTTTCAAAAAAGTTCTCATCTGATGTGCTAATTATTTGATTTTGTTTCCAGTATTTCTAACCTGTTGGGTTGTTCTAACTAAACAAAAGAGGAAGATCTGATTTTTAAAAAAATATTGATAGGCTAAGGAAATGACCTACAGGTTAAAAATAATCTCAAGTGTTTCAATGAGCATTTTATGTTGCGCACTGCGACTCGGTTGCCGTGCAGGTGCTTCGCTAGGGACGCAGGCATCGTCTGTGGCGCTGCGTTTTCTGTGAAAGATGCTTTTATTTTCTCTCCCCTTTTTGCTTTGAGTGGGGTTTATGTGATTGGTGCTATGATTTGGGTAGGACCTCAGGCCAGCTGGTTAGCAGTTGGTGCAAGGAAATCTTTTCGAAAGACTTTGGAACCACTAGTATTAATGTATTGTGGAAAGGCCTGTGAGAAGTAAGCCAGATTCGCGCTATTGACTGACCAGAAATAAGTAAGTATTAGTTTTTTTAGTGTTTTTTTAAATATTATTTGTTAAATGTATTTGTTATAGCTCTATAATATATACTTCTTATGCTTTAGTAAGCTTTGAAAACTGCTATATTTTCATCAGTGTTCATAAAATTAGTGTAGTTATCAGATCTGGACTAATTTTACTATTAGATTATATTATTTTATTAAAGAAAATACTCATGTTATTACATATTAAATCTAACAGTAAACAGGTGTATTTTTAAACAAAGGCAACTGGGCTTCCTTACTACTAGTTTTCAAACTGCTTAGGTTAATATGATGAAAGCTTAGATAATTCAGCTAGGTAAATGTGTATTGTGATTTCAGTAGATAACAGGCATTGCAGCTAAGTGGCAGAAAGAAGAATGGGATATGACCTGTTGTCAAGGAATATTTTGTCTATATTAAAGGGTGTGAGGAAAGCCTTTTAAAAATTATATTTATGTTTGAGAAATTCAGTAATACGCCTATGTTCAAGGCTTTGTGAAAACTCAGGGAGGAGTAACCAACTCTGCATTATGGCTGGTAGTAAAGGACATGCCTTGTGGCCCGTGTGACTGTCCTAGCAGAGGATAAGACATGGAAACACACTGTAGTGTGAAAGAGAATGATATTTTTAGGTAACTGGTAGAAATTCAGTGTTGTTAGAGACTAACATGGATGGAAAAAGAAGAGAAACAGTAGGAGAACTTCTTGAGTGGCATTCTAAAGACTTGGCGTTTATCTTAAGATAATGAGAAGTCATGTAGATTTTTAGTCTTTTCAGAAATATCTTTGTGTTCACTTTCTGTTACTTAAAATAAGGAAAGATTTCTATTTAGCTGATAGCTGAGAGGCTTCATAATGACTTGGGCCTGTGGCAGGCAGCACATCACGGTGGGAGCGTGTAGTAGAGCAAACTTGCTCACCTCAGGGGTCAAAAGCAAGAGATGGAGGTGAAGATGAGTGCTCCCGTGGTGCCCTTTCAGGGTACATTCCCACTAACCACAAATTCTGCCAGGCCCATGTCACCAGCTCCCAGCTGCACTGTGCTGTCAAGCAGGCCTTTACTGCCAGGGGCCTGGGGGTCATTCAGGTCAGAATCGTGGCAGTAAGGCTCATATGATTAGAACTGCATGTGGGAGATGGAAATACAATGTATGTGAACATCACTCATTCATTTTTGCCAGCATTTACAGAGACTCTCATACTAGAAATTAGTCTGGGCACTTGGTTTCTGGGGGTATAAAGCAGAAAAAGGCTCCTGGCTTTATGGTACTTAATCCTAATAAGAATGACAGATAACAGGTAAAATATGAGCTATACCAGAAAGTGGTCATTTGATCGATATTACTGTGGAAATCTAACAGTAATATTTTTTTGGGTGAGGGAGATGTGGAGAAAGAATGTTTCAGACACTGCAAGCAACAAGTTTAAAAGCCCCAGGGCCTGTGAAAAGCAAAACCCTGGGGAGTGGGGCCTGAACATAGGAGAGGAGAGGAGAAAAGGAGAGGCTGGGGGAAAGGAGCTTGAGGTGGGCTGCCGCACCCATGGCGAACCTTATAGGCCAAACGGCAGATGACCATGGAGGGTGAAGCAGAAGGACATGATTGGCTTTTCCAAATCTTGGCTTTTCTTCGTGGAAATTAGGTTATAGCACCAGTCCTGTACAGCCTGGCGTTGGGAAAGAGTCTCCACACTAGAGCATGGTGGTAGACTGGAAAAGACAAGGAGGTGACGAACAGGAGAGGAGCAGAGCCTGATCACAGAGCCAGAACAGGAGAGGCTGTTTGCGAGAGAGAACAGGGTGGGAAGGTGCAGTTTGGGCAGCATTCCTCTTGGGAGGTGCAGGCGAGGAGTGCTACTGCTCATCTAATCTGCCATGTCTAGTTTGGATCATAGCACATTAAGAGGTCACATCTGTTCATCTGAAACAAGGGAAGACAGGGTGATACTAGGAATACATTTTTAACAAAAGCAGTATGGTAGTGACTATGTATATTAACTTTCCTTAACAAAGGGGAATCTTTCACTTTTGTTTATAAGTTAATCATGTTTATAAGCTGCCTCATATTTATTACAAGTGTGTTACAATATTTAATGGACCTATTTGCCAAGCACTATAAAGTATCTTGGTGTATTTTCTTTCTTCTAATGGAAACATACTTCAGCTTAGTAATTTCTTTCTGTCACAGTAGTGGGTTCATTGTCACTACACGCATTGTATTACTGGTAGATGAGAATGAAAGGAGAGTTTTAAAACGTGCCATTTCAAGTGCACACCAGTCCACCAGAGTTGCACAGCATAGCAGCTGGTGTGTGCACAGGATTAGCCTAGTTTGGCTTTCTCCCTGACATACTTAATAGCGTTAAGTGATGTAAAGAAAGATAGGAAAGCACTTAAACTATTGAAATAAAAGCAACTATTTTTAAACCAACTATTTTGAAGACATACAATTAATTTTAGTATATAAATGCTACATGAAGTAAAGGAATACTTTTATGTATTCCTAAGAATGTTCATTAGAATTTTTTGTCCACTTACATTAATAAGGTAAAAGAGAGTACCCATTTCATGTCACAGAGAAATCTTTAGAGCTGTTTGTCTCTGCCTTCCCTCTAATATATACAAATAACTCTGCCCATTGGAAAAGATCAAGTTTTTCATTTGTATTTATTAGTATAACCTCCACAGAGGGTTGTAATTAATAGCTTGGCATCTAATTCATGGACCACAGAACATTTTTCTTTAAGGAAATGAATCTGACTATTATAAAGCATAAGAGCATGTCATTGTCTAGGAAGGTGAAGCCCAAAGAAATTTGATTGCCATAATCTATGTGTTAACAGATATATCCATTCCACTAGTCCAAAGGTACTTTCTTCATGAAATGTAGATGTTACTAAAAAATTTCAGGATATATTTTATAACAATGATTGCTGATAAGACAGTGTTTCAAATTGCAATTTAAGG
The DNA here is from genome assembly GCA_004027025.1 of Myocastor coypus. NCBI lineage: Eukaryota > Metazoa > Chordata > Mammalia > Rodentia > Myocastoridae > Myocastor > Myocastor coypus. The sequence continues at coordinate 2,064 of PVJA010050911.1, read as the reverse complement.
ACAAACAGTAACCAGGCAGAGGTAAAGTGGTGAATAGCAAGGGCTTTGAGCTCACATGTTTGGTTTGCAAGAACACAGTATGTCTAAATTGATAGGGAGGCAAAAATTGAAACCAAAAAAATTTAATTTTAGGAATGTTTCTAGTACTGTCTCATTAATTATATTTTCAAATGATTAATGCTTACATCTTTAAAGAATTAAGATGAACACTGTAAAATGTATTCACTCTAAACTTTTGGGGTGATTAAAAATTATTTTACTATATTATTGTTATTATTAAGAAAGCAGGTTACTGGGAATTGAATGCAGAAAGGACTAGGCTACAGCCAGTGCCTTTTCTTTTTTCTTCAGAGTGCTGCTAGCCTCAAATGTGGTAGTTTCTCTGCCTTTCTCCCATATGACTGAGATTATAGATGTATACTCCCTGCCTGGATTTTGCTGTGTTTTTAAAGACTCTGCTACACAGACTGAGCATGCCCCCTTTCCTGCTTCCTTATGTCCCTATCTTCCTTATATCCCTGTCTGTGTGCTTTCCACCCATGTTCTTATGCCTTTCTAGTCTTTCCTGCTAGAATAACAGCCTTATTTGTCTTTGTCCAAGGCCATCATATGCTGTTTTTTCCAAAGAAATTATGTTCTCAATTCCCACAGATGGGGGCTTTCTCTTAAGCATCAGGAGATGGGCTGTTTGTTGCTGATCATGTTTACCTTATGTTTACCATATGCTAGTGTGTACTGTGGTCATTTGTATATTACCCTAACCTCATACCCAGTAGTGAGCTGACCATGGTCAAAAATTAATTTATAGCAGTGAACCCACCCCAAATCTGCTTAAAATCCTCCATTTTATAGGTGAATTATACAGATGAATAAATTAAGACCTAGGATAACCCTCACTTTTCATGCTTTAGAAGGGAAATTCTACTTTTGTTCATGAAAAAGAAATAAAAAACGTTTTACAGATAAAGTGACTTAAGTCGAAGTACTAGGGAAAAAAAGATCTTTAGTCCTAAGACAATGCAATTGTTAGTATTTATATTCAGACTAAGTTAATATGCATGCATATTAAAAACCTGGTGTTGACATCATTATGCTTTGGAGTTTTTGTTATTTTTTTTTAAATGATGGTAGTTTATATAACCAGTACCTGGTGAGCTTCCACCCCATGCCAGTCACATAGAAACAGTGGAAACCTTTAGAATTTTACTTTATAATATATATATTTTTTCATTTTTATTAGAGTTAGGAGAATGGAGTTGGGTTTTTTGGTAAGTAAGCTTGCAGTTCACTTATTTTCAAAAGACAAGAGTTTAACATTTCTAAAACTTTTCTAAACTTGAGCTCAGCAATGAATCTTCACTAAAACTTAAAACTGCAGTGAGTTATTGTAGCCTTCTTAACTGAAAACAGCCCTTAGGACAGGAGGCTCCTGCTTCCTTACACCATGAAAACTGCCATGGCAGTCTGGGCTCTGTCTACATCCTTCCGGTCAGCAGCTCCTCAGGACCAGAGAGTTCACTGCTCGAATCATCTCCCCTGCTGATGGCCAGAGTTTACTGCCTGTCTTAATTTTAGAAACAGCAGCTCAGGGGCTGGAGAGAGGCTTGGAAGTCTTAAGTGCCTGCCTGGCAAGCATAAGGACCTGGGTTTGATTCCCAGTACCACATGCCATGCCAGTCCTGGAACCCCAGGTACGCTGCGCTGGCCCCGAAATGGAGTGTGGTATTGTGTGCCTATAATCCCAGGGCTGGGGAGACTGACAGGAGGATCACTGTGAGTCTGAGCTGCGTAGTGAGACCCAGTACCAATAACTACTTAATTAGCTAATTAATTAAAAAAGAAATGGTAGCTCATATAAAGATAATTTGTAGTAATAATATGAAGTTTTACTTAAAGTTAGAATATATGTAGGAAAACATTTCCCATTATAGGAAATCAAAAAAGACCTAGTTCCAAGTAAACCCCTGAATCCTGTACATGAGACAAAGGGAGGAAAATGCTTCTTGAAGTTTTGATGTGGTGGTAGCTTATGTGCTATAATTTCAAGAAATGTTTAGGGCTGGG
>PVJA010050910.1:0-13082 GCA_004027025.1 Myocastor coypus | reverse complement strand
GGGTGTGTGACCACTTTACGCTAGGATCTGCACTATCACCCTTTCTGCTAGGTTTTACTTTGTTATTCTCTTATTTATTAAAACTGTTTTGGGGCCTGGCGAGATGGCTCAGTGGTCTAAAGCGCCTGCTTGGGGAAGCTTGGGCGGCTTCAGGGACCGCGGTTCGATCCCCGGCACCACATGCTGCGCCAGCCCTGCCCTCGGGGCAGGCTGAGCCGGCCATAAAAATGAGTAAATAAATAAACAAAGGTTCTGAAACAAGAATAAAAAAATAATAAATAAACTTAAAAAAAAAAAAAATTAAAAAAAAAAAAAAAAAAACTGTTTTGTGGCTCCCCATCCACTACAAGGCAATACACTATTTACTTTTTATTTTTGAGGCAGGGTCTTACTATGTGGCTCAGGCTAGTTCTGAACTCACTGGAGCCCAGGCTGGCCTTGAACTCAGGGTGATCCTCCTGCCTCAGTCTCCCAAGAGCGGGGATAGAGCGGGGATTGCGGGGGGGGGGGGGGGCGCCGCTACTCCAGCTTCAGTCCACTAACTTTCACAGCCCAGCCCTTCCCGTTGATTTTCAGTTTCCCACAGAGTGGACCCCACCCTGCGCACCCTCGCTTCCGGCCCCCCACGCGTGGCCGCTCACCTCTACCAGCTGGTGCCAGTGCTCCACCGGCTTGCGCGGGTTGGCCAGCATCTCGGCCCAGTGCTCGCGGCCGTGGGGGTCTGCAGCCTCGGGGCCCACGCGGCACACGCCGATGACCTCGTTGTGCCCGATGCTGGTGGGGGTGGGTCGGGCGGTGAGAACCAGGGGAGGGGAGGGGAGGGGCGCCCGCCCTCGGGTCCCCGCGCCCGCCCGCCTCACCAGTCGTAATCCACCACGGCGATGCTGAGCCCCACGTTCTCCACGCTCTCGGGGGCCACGTCGAACACCAGCGCCTCGTTGTACGTGGGATTCAGCGTGTTCTTCTTGATGGAGGTTTTGCGCTTTTTCAGACGCCGCCCCTCGCTGATCAGAGAGGCCTTTACGTAGGGGTCTGGTGGCGGGAGGGGGGCGCTGGAGGCAACCACCTCACTCCGACCCAGGCTCCACACCCTCCCCTGGCCTGCACCCCTGACTCACCCGAGAAGCCTGTGAGGTCCATCGCTTTGAGGTTAGAGGCCTTAATGATGGTCACGGTGAGGCGCCCGGCCGTGGGGAGGTAGCACAGGGAGAAGTTGAGCTCCCCAAGATCTGCCTTTTCCTGCGGCGGGGAAGGGAGGGGGTGCTCAGGGACTGGGCCCCTGCCAGCCCGAGGTCTCCTCCCCAGTTGAGCCCCTCCCTGGCCTGGGGCTCCCTTCTATCCGCAGCCCCTTCTATCCCACAATCTTGAGTGTGGGCCAAGGCTCTGTAGCTCTTGGGACACAGCTGCCCAGACTGTCAAAGCTCATTTGTTGTGCCGGAAGTGAGGGTGGGGGTTGGAGGGTGGGGAAGACAGAGAGACAGACAGAGACACACACAGAGAGAGACATAGTGGGAGACAGAGAGAGACCCAGATATAGATAGATACAGAGACAGAGGAGAGACAGGCATAGATACAGAGACAGAGGCAGACTGAGAGACAGAGGGCGAGACAGACTGAAAGAGAGAGAGGGAGCTCCATGTCCTCCCTTCACTCAGGGTCCTCATGACCTCCTTGGCCTTCAAGCCATGTGGTCACCTTGTTCCACAAGTTCCCGGTAAGTCCTGAGCCGGCGCCCTCCTTGGGTCCCATAACCCCGACCCTCGTGGCTGGTTCTGGGAGGGAGACCTGCATCTCCCTGGGGACCTTCTGATGGCAGGACTGAGCGAGCGAATGAGGGAATGGGGAAGCCCTCAAGTGACAATGACAGGGGACAGTGTGCAGGACCAGGCACAGGGAGGCCAGCTGGACATAGAGAGGACAGATGGGAAGCAGGCTGGGAGCAAGTCCCCTCCTGACATGAGCGCCAGGCTAGATGCATCCCCTTGGCCTCCCGGCCCTGCAAGGACAGAATATGCTTGCTAATCCCTGGGTCAGGACTAGGGCATAAGGAGCTGGTGACTTTTCTGGGGTTTGGGGCTCCCAGAAAAGCTGAGGAGAGGCGTGAGAAATACAGATAAGGTCGTGGAGGTGGGGGTCATGGGACCCACAATCTGGACACTTCAGGATGAGCGGGGCACCTTGGACACAAGGGTTGACAGGACTGGGGGGCAGGCGACCGTGGAGATCGCAGGGACTGGATAGGAAAGCTTCATGAGGTCATGGGTTCGCAAAATTATGAAGTTCAGAGACCAGAGAGGGCTGGGCTTGAAGACTAGAAGGTGGGGCAGGAGGTGGGAAGGGCCAGGAAGCGGGGCCACAGCCAGACCTCGCAGGTCAAAGGCAGGCATCGCCAGGTCATGGCTGGAAGTCATCCTGGGTCAAGGGGGCGGATGTGAGCTGTAGGGAAATGGGGGACCCAGGCCTGAGCCTGATGGGTGACCGGGTTAGAGGGGGGACAAGGCCCACCCTGTGACTCCTGGTCCTGGCTGGGACATTTGCAGTGTAATCCAGGGACTCTCCAGAAGGGAAGAGGTTCCAAGGTCCCCGTGCACAAGAGGGGGGGGCAGGGCGGGGGGCCGCTGGGACCCCCGGGGACACTGACCGAGCCACCCTCCATGATGTCCCTCCAGAGTGGGCGGTCGGGGGGCTGCTCGGCCAGCTCCAGGAGGTTGTCCAGCACCACCTGGCCGATGAGGTCATGCCGGGAGAAGCGGTCGAAGTCGTAGACGCTGAAGTGCAGCTTGCGCTGGGCCAGCTCAGCCAGAGGCACTGAGAACTGGAAAGTCTCATTGAATACAGGGTTCAGGGTCTTCCTGTGCACCTGCGGGGTGGATGACAGGACCCGTCCAGACCCCGTGGCCTTGCCTGTCCCTTCCCCCAGGGACCCAGAGGCCTAGCTTCCAGGCCCTCCAGCCTCAGGCCCCAGAGTCCAGCCCAGGTCCCCTGGCATCCAGCTGCCGCCCTGGACCTTGGTCTGAAATTTCTTCTTGCGGTCAGGCAGCAGGTATATCTTCACGTAGGGGTCCGAGAAGCCATTGGAGTCCTTGGCCGGGAGGTCCAAGGCCTGCAGGATCCGCACCACCAGCTGGTCAGAGCCATAGAGGTACCGCAGAGCAAAGCTGATACGGCCACAGGGGGTCCCTGCCTCCCCCGAGCCTCCGCCGCCGCCTCTGCGGCCTCCGGGCCCCGTCCCCTGGTACAGCTCGGGCTTGATCTGCCCGATGAGTTTGGCTTTCTCTTCACCGCCGGGCAGAGGCAGGGGCAGAGCAGGCGGCCGCTCCTCGCTGCTAGGGTCTGGCTGCGTGGTCAGGGTCTGCTGCGTGAGGGGCCGCGGCAGGGCTGGGTACCTGGGCACAGAGGGGGAGACCCGGGCGGGGTCCTGCCTCTGAGCTCTGCCTGCCCCTTCTCACCCCCAGCCCCCTGGGGCCTCTCATCCCCTCCTTTGCCTCAGAGGACCTGGAACACCCCACCTGTGCCCAGCTGAGGCGGGTCCTTCCCCACCTGGCTTCCTGTCTCTCCCCCCTGTCATCCGCATGTAGCCACAGAGGGGTCCTCGTATTATGGTGTCCTCAGCCTGCCCCACGGGACCTGGCCTGGGCCGAGGTCCCAGCCTGCATCTCCCAGTGTCTCCTTGCAGCCTTACTCCTGCCCTCATGCCCGACTGCTGCTGCAGGGACCTATGCCCTTCCCCTCCGCCTCTGCCCCGCTGGGCCCTCTCCCCGACCTGCCTGCCTGGCTGGCTCTGCAGGTCTCAGGGCTCGGCCAAGCCCCTTCACCACCAGCCTGAGCAGGGCCACAGGAAGACCTCCTGGAGACCCCTGTAGCCCCCTGAGCTGCCTTTCTGCCTCCCTGCATCCCCGAGGCTGCGAGAGCCAGGCAGCCACAGCCCAGGGGCCTTCTGGCACACTGGTACTCGGTTCTCAGGGTACCCGTGCAGAAGAGGCGTATGGGCAGATGGACTGGAGGGCCTCACTGCTAGTCCTGGCTCAGAGCAACAGTGACACAGGCACCCCCAGGCTCCTCCTCCCCAGGCCCATCCATTCTGGGAGTCTGGGGCTCCCGCCTGCTCATGCCCCAGGGTCTGGGGCTCGGTGTCCCCATCTCCTCCCTGCACAGAACTCAGGAGAACCTCAGGTGGGCAGCAGAAGCCTAGAGTGGACCCCGGCCCCCAGCTCACCTGGTGCTGGGTGCGAGGCTTGTGACCTGCTGGTGAGACTGGGCGCTGGGCAGGCCACCCCCACTGGGCGGCAGCAGCAGCAGCCCGGAGCCGGCCCCGGCCTCCGAGGGCAGCTCAGGAGAGGTCTGGCTCGGCTTGACCCCGGTAGCTACCACTGCGGCGGCAGCGGCGGCAGCCTCGGGGTACGAGTCCATGTCCAAGTAGGAGGGCTCAGGGGGGTCAGAGCCCCCCAGGCCACCTGGCTCCAGCAGCTCCGCAAAGGGTGGGTGGTGCGTAGCATGAGGGTGGTGGTGGGGGCCCCCCAGCAGGGGGTGGCCCCCCAGGCTGGCCCCCAGGTGCCCACCGCCGCCCACCAGGCCAGCCAGCCCCACCCCGGGACCCAGGTCTTTACGCAGAGGGCCGCCGCCCACCGCCGAGCCCCCCTTATCCCTCCAGGGCACCCAGCACAACTTCCAGGACACGAAGAGAGAGACGCCCAGGAGGACAATGCCACAGAAGGTCACGATGACCGACAGCAGACTCACGGAAATGTCTGGAAAGAGTGAGGACAGAGGTCAAGGGTCAGGGTGGCTCGGCTGTCCTCTGAGGGCCAATCCCAGGTGCTGGCATGGATCATCCTGGGCAGTCTGACACTACAGGGCTAAAACTCCGCAACCCTCTGGGGAGGTGTTTCCTAAAACTGCTTTAAAGAGAGTGTGAGGCTGTTGGGCCGTGCAGGTGGTAGGCGACAGCTGTGATATTTCAGCCCAGGGGTCTGCTCCAGATTTGACTTTTTCCTTTGCTAAATCTTTCCCAGGACTGGGGATTGGATGCAAGGCCTTTCCCATGGGTTACAGCCCCAGCTCTTGTTATTTTTTAAGACAGATTCTCACTAAGTTACCAAATTGCCTGGGCCGGGCTCAAACTCATGCTCCCAGAGACTGGGATTACAGACACATATCCAGCCAGATTTTACTCTTAATCTTTAGCCCCTCAACCTCTCTCCAGCAGGATACAGTATCCGAGCTAGGACTAAGCCCCACCCCCAGCCCACCATCCCAGCCCCACAATATCCCAGGAAGCATGGACACTATTTTGTTGTTGTTGTTGTTATTATTATGGCTGGCTCATCCTGCCCTGGAGGTGGGGCTGGCATGGCATGTGGTGCTGCGGATTGAACCTCGGTCCTTGCGGTTGCCTAAGTTTGCCTAAGCAGGTGCTTTAGACTGCTGAGCCATCTCACCAGCCCATCACTGTTAAGTAGGTTAGAACTCAAATCACAGTTTGCTGTGTGGTCCCAGGAGCCTATCATAACCACTCTGAGCCTCACATTCTTTCCAAATGGGGACAGTCAGTCCTTTCCTCAGGTTTAGTGGGGCGCAGAAGGAGCATGGCTTGAAGGTTATAATCCCATTTTCCATGTCAATAAACTGAGGTCAACAGACACAATATCACCTGCCTAAGGTCCACAGCTGGAGATTGGCAGGGGCCTGGCCTTCCTTGTGGGGCTGTTATGATGCCTCTGTCCTTCCCAGTTAGGGACAGTTCAAATGTGACTTAAAATTAGAATAACTAACCTCATTGTGCCACCATCGTCACCAGTGGTCCCCAAATGCCCGGGACACGTGGCCCTGCCTGCCTTGCAGAGAACCTTGTGCAGCCCCATCCTGTGGCTCAAGGCTGGGGCTCATTCCAGAGATTGGTACCAGGAGTGGGGTCCCAGAATGGGACCCCAAGGGAGAGTCCTTTTCTCTCAAGGGAAAAGCTCAAGGGAGAGCACATTTGTTTGGGACATGGCTTCTGGTCCAGGAAGGGAGAAGAGGGGGCCTGTGCTCCAGCCAGCCCGTGAGCCACAGCAGGGGTGCCAGGGGCTCCGCCTGTGTCATCAGGGGTGATGCTGTGTTCAGGGTTGCTCAGCCTCTGGGGGCACCCTGCCCAGTGATGACCCCAACCCTCAGGCACTGTAACTAGGGAGGACTCGTGCCATTTCATGAAAGAGCTGGGATTCTGAAACAGAGCAAGTGAGCTTCAGGGCCATCTTCCCAGCCCTGGCTGAAAGACTCGGAGTCTCCTCCTGCCTTGGGCTGCTCTTCCTATGCTTGTCATGAGTTCCAGGGACCATGAGAATCAGAGGCAAGGATTTCACCAGCCTCCTGGCATGAGAAACATTGAGGTCAGGGGTCACCATGGGGGAAATGGACCGGACACTGCCCGATGCCCTGTGAGCCCTGTGCCTGCCTGCCTGCATAGCCTGGAGCCGCTGGGGCCTGGAGAGGTGCTGAGGTTGCCCGAGGAGGAACCTGGCCCTCAGCCAGCTCCTGGGAAGGCACCTGTCAGAACAGGCCGACAGACAGGGACTTAGGCCATGTGACATTCTCTCTGCTAAGATCGCCTTGGTCACCTGGACCTCAGGCCGTGCTGGGCAATGTCTGCCGACACTGACTTAATCTGGGACTGCAGATAGTCAGGGGATCAGCCATGTCTATGAGACCACCTCCCAAAGAGACACTAGGCACTAAGACTCTGTGTTATTGGTGGGAGAATTACACATGTCATATGGCTCTCCTGACCTCAGGCCCTTGCTGATCTGTACCAGTGGCATTTGCCGTGACCAGTGGCAACCATGGCTGGGACAGTTTCTCAGAGGTGAGTCCTTTCCGCAAAACACGGGACCTGAGTGTGGTCCCAGGGCTCGCCAACTTCTGACCTAATCGGGCTCCACTGCCTCCCTGAGGCTCTGAGTGAGCGGCAGCCGCCCCTGGGTCTCTCTCCTTGTCCTAATCCTGCACACAGTGGCCGGGGCCCCGTCACTGTCGTCCTGAGCTCAGCCAGTGGGGCTGCGGCAGTGCCCCTGAGGCAGCTGCTTCATCCTCTGGGTGGCCTGCATGACCTTCCCCAGGCTCAGCCTTTCCTGTCCTGTGATCTGGATGGAGCAAGTGATTACAACTCTTCTGAGCCAATTTTCCCTACATAAAAATGTAGGCAGCACTTGGGAGGCTGAGGCAGGAGGATCAGTGCGAGTTCAAAATCAGCCTGGGCTATGAAAGTGAGCTCAAGGCCAGCCTGAACTGTATAGCGAGACTCTGTCTCAAAAAGACAAAAAAAAAAAAAAAAAAAAAAAAAAAAAAAAAAAAAGGAGTGAATCCTAGGTACTCTCAAGGGTCACTGTGTGCAGTCAGTGGAATGCCTAGGGGACTGTCCTGCTTCCCAGACAGCAGTGACTGCCCAGTACCTCAGTCCTGACGTCCGTACAACGACCGCCCTGTTGTGAGAGCTGCCCAGGGCTGTCTCTTCTGAGTGCTGGGACTACAGGCCCGCACTACTGCACAGGGCTAGGAAGTCCTGTTATCATCCCTGCAGGGGAGGCAGGACTGGAACCCTGTGGACAGGGTGGAGGCTAGACTCTCAACGGGCCTGGCCTACAGGGAAGTAGAAGCTGAGCCATGCCTGACTCCCCAAAGCCCCTGGTTGTTGCACAGGCCCGGGGTTGGCCGAAATGCGGGGTGGGGGGGGCTGACCTGCATCCGGGCCACGGGGGTAGCTGGGGATCCGGCTGTTGAACTCCTGGCACCTGTCTCTGGTGTCGGCATCTCGGAAGCGTGCACAGAGCTCTGAGACCAGGATGAGTGCCCGCCGGCAGAGGTCTTCCTCGTAGTCTCCAGACATGGCGGCCACCTGGCCCTGTGCTCCAGAGGCCGGGGCAGAGGTGTGGGGAGTGGGGGGAGGCAGGCAGGGGTGCAGAGGTGAGGGTGGGCAGGGGAGGGTGGGGCAGGCAGCCCAGGGGCCAGGAGCAGAGGCAGGGGGAAAGGGCACCGATGTTAGTGGGGAGGGGGACGAGGGGAACACCAGGAGCAGGGAGACACGAGGACCGGCAGTAGGGGTGGGCAGGGAGGAAGAACAGGACTGGGTGGGTGTAAGTGGACAGGAGGACAGAACACAGGGACAGGGAGAGAAGGCAGGGGACCCTGGGGAGGCCGGCGAAGGGACAGAGTCAGGCTGCACAAATCAAGGGATGGGCAAATAAGGAGACAAAGGTCAGGGTGCACAGGCAGAAGGACAGATTCAGGGGAAGGTGTATGAGATGACGCCACATTCGTTCAACAAACTTCCATGGGGACTCAACCACGCACCAGGCACCATGCGGGCTGTGGTAGGTGCAGCAGGGAAGGAAGGACCAGGACCGGGGTGCCCTGACTTCCCGGTGTCCTGATCCAAGCAGAGGGGGCAAACTGCAAGGCAGAAAGCCAACACAGGGGCCAAGGAGATAGCTCAGTAGAATAAGCACTTGCCTGGCAAGCGCAAGGTCCTGAGTTCAGTCCCTAGTACCGCAAAACAAACCAAAGAACCCAGAAAGCCAACACACACCAACAAAAGAGAGGCTCACTTGCCCTCTGGAAGGCGTGAGGAGTGCTTTAAAAGGAAACTCAGCCAGAGAGGAAGTGCCCCCAGGACCAGGGACAGGGACTGGACACGTGGGTTCTCTGGAGCGTGAGGGATGAGCCCCAGGCAGCAGGGCTGAGGTGGGAAAACGTGGTTTGTTCAGGCAGCAGGAACAACACGAGCAGAGGCTCAGGTGGGAAGGCGCTGGGATCACCAGGGAACCAGCCAGGAGGAGGGAGAGAGAAGGGACAGGTGTGGTGGTGCCTGGAGGGGTGGGGTGGGAGGTGCGGCAGGGGAGATGTGAGAGCAGAGAGACCACCGGGGAGGGCGCTCTGGGGCCCGGAGGACAAGAGAGCTGAAGAGAAGGCCAAGTCAAGGCTCCAGGCTTGTGGGGAGAGCAGCCCCAAAGACCGAGCCAGTGTGTGATTCGTGTGGTTGGATAGATGGGCTGAGAGGGGCAGGCGGGAGCATGGCAGAAATATCTCTGAGAGAGCCTGTAGCACCAGAGGAACGGGAGATGCAGAGGGACAGGACAGACAGACCAGGGATGGCTGGGGCGCACCGACAGAGACAGGCTGGAGAGTTTAGCTGAGGAAGGGTGGAACGGGGGGGGGGCATCCGGAGAGGGACCAGGAAAGAGGTGGGTGGGGGCTGGGGGACTCGTGGCTGGGAGCCAGGTACCACAGAGTTGGAAGGGGGTGGAGAGGGGAATTAGGGACGGATGGACAGATAGAGCTCACAGATGGGCAGGTGTCGTGGGGGTGGACTTGAGGGCCGGGACTTGAGGCAGGCATGGCCACACTCACCTGCCTGGTTATCCCTGCCTGGTCCTGGGTGGCAGCCGAAGCGGCGGCTGGCGGCAGCCCATGAGGGCTGCAGGGCAGACTAAGGGCTTCGGACGGTCCCCACGCCCCACGCGTGTTGGGTGGTGGTACGGGTGTCAGATCTGGGTGGGGGGGTGGACACGGGAGAAAAAGCTCAGTCCTAGCCACATATCTTGCACTAGACGCGAGCCAGCTGCCCGACCCCAGGCGACCTCGGGGGTCCAGCCACCTCCTCCTATCTCGGGCGCCCCCAAGCTAGCGGTAAGCGCCTGGAAACTACAGCTCCCGGCATGGCTCTCGCTCAGGCGGCTACGACTCCTTCGGCCCGGTGCCGCAGGGGATAGTGGGAATTGAAGTCTTTAATGCTTCTTCAGGCTGCAGAGAGGATGGGATTTTTTTCTCCCCCGAGGTGTGGGGGGGTTAAAATACCAGGGTCCCACGTCTCTCCAAGGGAGGACAATGCTATCCAGGACCTCCAAAGACCGCGCACTCCTAAGACCTTAGGGACAATGGGATGAGTTAAAAGGTCTTCACGCCCTAGGCATCGGTGTGAGAGGAGCCGGGTGCACCCAGGTGTTTCGGGGACCCCTCTTGCCAGGGCCACGTGCCCCTCCCCCGGGGAGCTCAGCAAGCAGACTCCCTCTTCCCGCCTTGAGATCCACCGCTACACCGACCCCCGCTCCCACGCTTTGGGGCCACCCCCGCCCCCGGGATGGGGTTGGGGCGGGGGCTGGGGGGGAGGAGCGGACTCACCCGAGCCGCTGCCGCCGCAGCCCCGCGCGCCCGCCGCGGTGCCGGCTTGCTCCGCCCCACCCCTGTCGCAGGTCCGCAGCTCCGCCCCTTGCACCCCCTCCTTCCCCTGCGAACCCGCATCCCGAAAACCAAAATCGCGAGGCTGCAGCGAACGTGGAGCGAGGCTTCCCGGGACCGAGGCGTCAGAGACTCAGTGCGCGTCCACAGGGCGATGCGGAGACCGTGGCTCCAAGATCCAGCGCGCCGTCCCGTTCCCCGTCTCTAACCTAGACGTCCTGGACCTCGGTCCCCTCTTCCCGAGGACTGCCTTGGAGCGCCCCCACCTGCGCAGCTGTCTGGGCTGGTGGCGGAGAAGGCGGGCGGTGGGAGGGGGAATGCGGGGAGCAGAGGGGACCTGGCCTTCATGCTCCTGGGCCTGCTGCCTGCCCGGAGCTTTCTTCTCATCAGCAAAGCAGAGGCCTTAAGCCGATTTCCTGAGGGTTGAAGCCACCGTCCGCGTAGACGCAGCCTTGGCGCCAACTAGGGGCTTCATGAATATTTCTTAAAGCCGAAAGTAACCGCTTCGGGTATATTAATAGCAGCTAGTGACGACTGTCAGTTAAGATGATAAGTGGTAATGTGTTAAATGTTTTGAAGGCATTTTCTCATTTCATCTTCTCGCGGGTCCGGTACAATGCTGCCATTCCCATTTCACAGAAGAAATAATTGAGGTCCCTGGAGGTCCTTTCCCTCGGGAAAGGACCAGATCTCCCACAGCCACACAGGGAAGCCCAGGAAGGTGACCTGGAGGTCCCCTTGGTCTCTCATGGGTGCTGACTCTGAGCAGCGATGTTCAAATAAATCTGCTGGAGTCAACGATTGGTTGCTTCTTCCGAGAGCGGCCTGCAGAGGTGTGTTCCTGGCCCTCAGTCTCGCTGGATTGTGTTCCCTCACTGAGGCCTTGGCAGACTGCTGCCTCCCCTGCACCCCCGAACCAGGTATTCAAATCCAGGGCCTTCCCACCAAGGTCCATGCCCAGCCTTGTATTTCATGCCAGGGGACAAGGCCTCGCTACATTCCCAGGGCTGGGCATAAGCTTCCAAGACTCCTGCCTCCGCTTCCCAGAGTGTTGGTATGAGGGGCAGGTGCCAACACACCTGGTTGCCTCTGCATACATTCCCCCACCCCCTTTTCTGAGACAAGGTTTCATTACATAGTTCAGCTCTTCTTGTGCTCCCTTTGTACCCCAGGGTGGTCTGGAACTCACAGTGATCCTTGTGCCTCAGCCTCCTGAGGGCTGGGATTATAGACATGCACCACTATTCCTGGTTGTGTATGCATTTTAAAAATATATATATTATTTGTTTGTTTGTTTGTTTGTTTATGTTATGACCAGCTCAGCCTGCCCTGGGGATGGGGCTGGCACAGCATGCAGCGGTTGGGGTTCAAACCGCGGTCCTTGCAGTTGCCTAAGCTTGCTTAAGCAGGCACTTTAGACTGCTAAGCCATCTCAGTGGCCCTCTGTGTGCATTTTGAGTCAGAGGCTGCCCAGGCCCTTGGGCTGTGTGTGATTTGGGGGCCAGAACAGCAGGGCTCAAGCTCCAGCTCGGCTGTCCTTCTCTGTGCGGCCCGAGCAGCATAGCTGATGTTATCCTAACCTTAGGGCCACTCTCCATAAATGAGGAGAGCGATGTGCAGATCAGATTCTGGCTCTCTCAGTGCCTTTAGGGTTGCATGGGAAGCGCTGGGCAGTGCTGAGAGCGCTGGCCGGGGCTGTGGTCCCCAGTGATAAGCATGCATCTGCTCACTTGTAACTGTGTGGACAAGTGGGGAAACGGAGGCTGAGGGAGGCCAGCAGCCCTGCCCAAGACCCCACAGCCAGAAGGTGCCAGGAGTCAAGGGTGGTGATGCCCATCTGAATCTGGATCCCTGGCTACGGTAGCCACTACCCTGTGGCATCTTTGCCAACCTTGAGTATCATTGTCACAGGAGCATAGAAGGGTAGAGACAGAGGGAGAAATGGAGGGAGGGAGGGAGAGGGAGTGGAGAGGAACAGAGAGCGAGAGGAGGAAGAGGGAGGGAGGGAGGGAGGGAGAGAAGGGGGGAGAGAGAGGGGGAAGAGAGACAGAGCCCATCACACAGATTCCATCGATCCACGCAGTCATCTGAGAGATACTTTCTGAGCACTTACTGTGTGTTGAATGCTTTTTTAGGGATCAGAGATTTGCCCGGGAACGCACAAGCAGAACCTCAGTGTTGGGAGCTTCTGGTCTAGCGGAAGAGCGCTAAGAACCAAAGAACAACACATCCCTGGAGCCTCGTGCTAGGAGCCATGCCAGGTAGACAAGTCCAGCTGCTGGGAGTTTAAGGAGGAAGCCTGGAGGGTGGGGTGGGGTGGTGTGTTCCCTGAGAAGGGACAAAAGCTGAGCTCAGAGCAGTGAATGGTGTAGGCCAGGGAAAGATGGGAGAGACGGGTGCAAGTGCTTCTAGGAGCAGCAGCTTCCTAGGAGAGGCCGGGGGGGAGGGGACGGGGGGCGGCCCGGGGTGCGGATGGCTGCATGGCACGCATGGAAACACCGCTTGCTTTGGTCATCGCTGTGTCTGTGCTGCCCAACCCAGTCCCTGTCACGTGGTCTGTGCCGCTGCTCGGGTCTGGCTAGCTGAGCCATGAATGGATGCGTGAACAGGTGGGTGGATGCAGAAGTGAATGGGTGTGCCTGTGTATTCCTAGGTGGATGGGTGGACGGGTGGATGGATGCTGGGGGGCTAAGGGGAGAGGCGAATGGGTGGGTGGATGGACAGAAGACGGGTGATGGATGGATGAATGATCGGGTGGGAGGTGGACGGACAGATGTCGTGCCGAAGCGGGGAAGGATAGGCGGGCAGATAGGTTGGGTGAGGTGGATGGATGAATGAGTGGATGGTTGGACGGCGAATGCATCGTGGGGTGG
>PVJA010050909.1:0-13069 GCA_004027025.1 Myocastor coypus | reverse complement strand
TGCCTCAGCCTCCCGAGTGCTGGGATTACAGGCGTGCGCCACCACGCCCGGCTATGTCTATTTATTTTTAAGAATTTATTTTATTTTATTCTTGTTTCAAAACCTTTTTTTTTCTTTTTGAGACAGGGTCTCACTGTGCAGTTCAGGCTAGCTTTGAGCTCACTTTTGTAGCCCAGGCTGGTCTCGAACTCACAACGATCCTCCTGCCTCAGCCTCCCAAGTGCTGGGATTACAGGCGTGAGCCACCACTCCCGGCTGTTTCAGAACTTTTGTTTGTTTGTTTATTTATTTTTATGGCCGGCTCAGTCTGCCCTGAGGGCAGGGCTGGCGCAGCATGTGGTGCCAGGGATCGATCCGCAGTCCCTGCAGCCGCCTAAGCTTTCCTAAGCAGGTGCTTTAGACCACTGAGTCATCCTGCCGGGGCCCGTCATAAGCATTTTTAGACACTTGATTTTCTTGTGTGTTCAGAGTCTGCCGTAGAAGTGGAATTATTCTCTGATGGTGCATTGAAAGGGATTTGGGACATCAGGGGGCAGGTGGAGTGGATGCAGAGTGTGGCTAACCTAAGAGCCCTTGTCAGCAGCACTCAGTTCTGGCAGCTGGGACAGGAAACAGCAGTCTGTTCCTTGCGTCTTTCACTCCTCCTCATTTTGGAAGACTCCAGAGCATCCTGCCAGCTGTTGAGAGGCGCACCTGTGTTGTCACTGTCATTGAGATTCTGGAAAAAAATTGAGTCACACGTTTTGTGTAGTCAGCATTACCCATTGACCCCATAGGAACCATCTGGTAGTGTATGTGTGGTGATCAAGTAAGAGGGGCCGTTTTCCAGCTTCAAAGAGAATGGGTAGTTGCACTTTGAGTTTCTAAGATAAATGTATGAGGAGATACTGCCACACCTGTCAAAACACTAAGTGTAGAAACCAGGCTTGTAGGCTTGTAGAAACACTAAGTGTAGAAACCAAGAAGGTCTGGTGCTCCTGGCAGGAGTGGGCCAAAGCCAACCACAGATTCTTCTGAAAATACAAGACATTTGAGGCTCTGGTCTATCAGGCAACTTATTCTCCAAAGCCAGGGCTGGAAAGATGATTGCCTTGCTATTTTTGCTTTGATCTTGTTGTTAAAAGGGGGAAGAAAAAAATCATGTGGCACATGTGAGGGTGAAGTACCGGGTCCAAAGGTGAGGAGCCAGCTGAGGACTGACCTGTCTGGGCAGGCTTTGTCCTCCTCTGGGTGTTTCCAGATCCTAATGCTCTTCAGTTCTCCTGGACTTCATCAGAAGGCTCCACACTGTGGGAGCATTCTGATTGCACAACTGTGGAGAAGGGAGTGTTGATGGAAGCTCAAGGGGGCATGGTCAGAAAGGTGGCCGGTCGGCTCTGTCAGTAGGCACAAGCCCAGCATCACCCAATCCGTGGAGTGCTATGCCCGGTCTCCCACCCAGAGGTCACTTTACCTCCCGTGCAGCTGAGCAGAAGGCTACAGTTGGGGCGACACGCTGCCGGGCAGCCCCCAAGTGCCTGCTCATCCAGCCCAACCTCAGCCTTCAGGGCTCACAGCCACTGACCTAGAGTGAAGTGTGTGAGATGGCCAAACTCCAGCACAGAGAACTGTCCTCTGCATCCTGCAGTGGCGCCCTCTCTGTCCTTCCTCTGCAGCCTTTGTTGGCTTTGGGCACTGGGCTGAGACAGACTTTTTCTTTGCTCTCTGTCTCTGTATTTGTTCCTCTGCTTTGCCCTTCTTTCAGGCCTCCTTGGTAAAAGAGAAAGCTGTGGACAGGGTGGAGGGATAAGGTGAAAAAGTGGCCTCCAGACTGGGATTATAAGCATCTGGGAACTCCAATCCAGAGCCTACCCTGACAGTATAAAGATATCTTACCCCTATTAGCAGGTTGTGAGCTTGTCCATATGTAGCAGCCCACCAGCAGGCATCAGTGCTCCTTGTGTACAGCAGAATAAGAGCAGCACTGAGATTTCAGTAGAGGGCTGGACTGCTGACAGCAGAAAACTTCTGGTCAGAGTGGTCAAAGGCCTGCCCAAAGGAGGAAGAGTCTGGATTTCTGATGATATTTTTAAATATCAGGTTCCTGTCATTATATTTTCATCTTGTTAGAATAGACTGCATTTATTCCATCCATACAACAACCAGAAATAATTAATAATTAGGTTTTAGAAGAAGCACAAGAAAGGAGCTTGGTACTTCTGACCAAGCAGAGATAGAGTCACAGTCCAAGAAGGCCTTGGGTATGAAAGGTCCCAGCATCGAGGGGCTGTGGGTTGGCTGTAGGTCCTGGGTTACTTATTTTTTAGTCTACAATTCAGCTATCTGATTAGAGAGTTTTCCTGGTAAATTTTCTAGATGGCAGTACTAAGATGAGGACTGGGTGGAGACCATTTTAATAAACTGAAGCGCTCAGAATGAAGATGACCAAGGAAAATGCAGGATGGATTAGCTGTGGATTGCTGTATGAGCACAAGGAGGCTACAGATGCACAAATGTAACCTAAAGATTTGGGGGATGAGGCGGATGCTCTTCAGCATCTGTGGAGGGAGCCTCCCCGTCCAGGATGGCAAATGTGAGTTCACAATCAGGGAGCTGTGAGGCAGTGTCTCCTTCCTGATGCTCATTGGTCAGATCTGTGCTAGGGTGCCCTCCAGCCTCTGCATATTCAGGCTAGTAGAACTATGGATAGACTTGGAGATTGGCCCATAGACAAAGGAGTTTGGGAACTAAACTTACAGAGAATAACTTTGAATTCAGAATTACTTTTACATATCTTCAGTGGGGGTGGATGCAGTTCCAGCTGAGTTTGTTTAGACAACGAGATGACAGTGAGAATCATTAGATGGTAGAATGAGTTACCAGGAAAGTTCTGATGTAGGTTGGTGAGAGTTCCAAAGTAGCCTGTGTTTTAATTGCATTAGGATGGACAGATTGGGTTCCTGTCACTAGAATGTTTTAGGTGTATTTCTGTGGTCCTAGTTAATGGTGGGGTGGTAGGATGGATGGTCAACTAGGGTCCACGTTGTAACACAGAGATTGCCCAAGCCGCTGACTACAGAGTCCACTTTTCACATCTCCTGAGGTGCTCCCTATGGCCAAGAACTGCATCAGCTCACTAGGCCTGTCTTTGCCAGTTTGTGGGCTATCTGGGGCTCTGCAGAGATGCTGACCTAATCCAATTCTCCCTCTTTGCTCTCTTCCCTGCAGTATGAGTTTAAAGCCAAGAACATCAAGAAGAAGAAAGTGAGCATTATGGTTTCAGTGGATGGAGTGAAAGTGATCCTGAAGAAGAAGAAAAAGGTAAGCGCTCTGAATCAGAAATTGTCTGAAGAGGGAAGCCAGGAAGGTAGGCTTAGGGTGTCTTTTCCTTCTGGAACATTCTCTGGAAAGAATGCTCCCTCGCATGGTGAGGTCTTCCTTTTTGACCAGCAGCAGTATTGACAGGTGCAGCTGGAGCAGAGAGTGAGGCAGGGGCATGTGCCTGGTTAGACAATTGCTCAGTCCTAGTGTGGGGTCATCTCTCATGGTCCTCAAGCTCAGAGTCCCTTGCCCATTTTTATATTTTTATCTTTGAGCCTTGACCATGGGAGGTATTTCCAGTGTAAGTGATACATGCTGACCTAATGCTAAAATCCAGAATGTTCCAAAGTCTATACTTTTGGGGTGTTGTGTTGGTTTTTAAACATTTTCAGAGTTTAGAGAATCTCAAATATGGGTGTTTTAGATGTAGTGATCCTTATAGTGTTCTGTACAAATATTCCAAACTCCAGAAAACTCTTAAAATTTGAAATAGTCTTGTCTCAAGCTTTTGTAATTAGTAAGGGGTTTCAGCGGGGGAACAGATAGGGAAGATTTCTCCAAACTGCCCCTTTCTGTCACTAGAGCAACCCCCAGCCTCACTTGAGTCACCCTCTACCCTTGTTGTGTACCCTTGTGACCTTCTGTTGTAGCTGTGGCCCCCCCTTGGATCTCTTTCCTGCCGCCTCCTCTCCCCTCCCATGTGTGGACACAGTGGGTAGCCATGGGACAATCCTGAGTCTATTGCCGTGAGCTGGAAAGGCCAGCTGACTTGCCATTATGGACGACAACAGCAGTAACCTGAGTAGGAGGTATCTCCAGGGAAGAAAAGGGCAGAAGCAATCCAAGTGTGTGATGCAGGGAGACCGGCCTTTGTCTCTTGTGTCCGACTGCTTTACTCTGCCCTTCAGAATGTACTGGGAGCAGGGGGCTAGGCAGCCTCAGGGAGCAACTGATAATGTAATTGCCATTTATGGGCACTTTCCAGGTGACACAACCCTTTCATACCCATTGACATACATCCTCCCCTAGATCTTTGTGGATATTTTTTCTTGGCCAATGATTTCTTTCCTAATCTTCCCTCTTCCTTATCAGAGGTCCAGCTGTCAGCCTTTCTGACCATGAGTTCTGAACCTTAGCATGCAACTCATCTGGTAGAGATCAAAAGAGGCTGATGCAGAAACCAGGGCTGCAGTTTCCGAATTTGCTCTGAGTCATAGAACAATCTTGTAGGCTAGATACTCACCTTTACCCGATGAGCACATTTCCTTTTCGTTAGAGGCATATAATTAGATGGCTATGGGTACGGAAGTTGGGAAAGTGGGCTGGCTGTATGACAGCGGTGTTCCCTGACCTCCAGCTCCCTGATCGCACAGCCCCACTGGGGGTTTACAGTGGCCTTGTTGGGCAGATGCTGTTCCTGGTCTGACTGGCACAGCTGACCTGGATTTCCCTCTGATATTCTCTCAGTTTCCTATCTCCATGGGTGACAGTCCCAAGCTGCCCACTCACCTCAGAGCCCAGTTAAGTAACGTTTCATTGCCTGTTGCCCTGGGAGCTATTCTGTCCCTTCAGGGTAATCTAGTATTCCTCTGACGTCATCCACTACAGCGTGACTCCGTGGATTTTCCCCGGGGGGCAGCCTTTTGCCCATTTCTGTCTCCCCCAAGCATACTGTACTGTACATGCTGGTGTCCCTATTCTGTGTGTGAGAAGCAGGTCAGATGGCTCAGGCAGCAGTGACACCTAGAGGAGAACCTGTTGCTATCCCAACCCCCAGCGAAGTGCGTGAAAACTAAGGTGGAGGGGCACCCCCCCTCCCCCAAGGCGGCCAGGGACTTTATGACTCACTTTGAAATTCTATGCAGGGCCATCTCCAGTGTTCCCCCTGCTAGTAGACCAGGGTGGAGGTGACCCAGCAGGTCTTTCTGGGCCGGGCTGGGAAAGAGGAGCCTCCTGCCTTGTTTCCTCCACCCACGTTTGGCGTCCATTTCAGGGCTGCAGCGGCTGCGATTTGGATAATGCCTTTAATTACAGTGCACATCTCCTCTCGCCTCTGCCGGATGAATGCGCATTAGCAGCAATCAGCCTTCTTGTCAGCATGTTCCCTTGTGACGGTCCTCTGGTAGCCAAGTGCGCTCCCACCACACGCACGCATGCACGCACGCACGCACGCACGCACGCACGCACGCACGCACGCACACTTTCTCTCCTGCCCTGTTTACAGAACTGGGGGTGAGAGGCAGCAGGCCATAGGAGTACACGGTTTCCACCAAGGTATTTGTACAGTCAGCAGATGTCACCGATGGGGGTCATGATTAGGCTATGTGGGGACACTTGCTAGCTTGTAGCAACAGCCATGGCTTATAGTCGGCCACAAGTCCGTGGTGCCAGGTACAGCCTGACATTCTGTGTGGGTGAGTTGGTGCCTGGCAGGACTGATGGGTGAAATGTAGACTAGTCTTCAGATAGCATGCTGGTCTTCACAGGACCAGTGCCATGTGCTAGAAGCATCCTTTGGTTGAGATGAGAAGACACCCTCCAGGCTGTGTGCTGTGGGAAGGTTATTTTGCCTCCTTCACCTACAATGAAGGCTTGGATTGGGAGATTGCTTTAACTTTCAGCTCAGGTTACCTTAAACCAGCTCTAGAACTGTGCTTTGTAGTGCATGTGCAACTGTAGTCAAGTCTTTGAGAACATACAGGGCTGCAGAGAAGGACTCCAGAGGCTGAGCTGGTAGCTGTTTTGGTACTTCCAGTCTTCTAGGCCAGGAGGGGACCCTCTGAGGTCACACTTCCCCAAGCAGCCACCTGGCTTCCTGCATCTCTTCAGAGGTTTCAAGTTCCCACCTTACAGACCGGGGAGCCATATGATCTACTGTGACAGAGATGTATTTCATGATCTTATACAATAATGTCAGTAATGTATTAATAATGTCATTATATATTTATAAACAGCAGTAGGAGGATGTACCTCCCTTTAGACTAGGGACTCTTGGAGGGAAATAAGTTACCCTTGAGTCTCAGTGTTAACCTTTATGAGGGAGGTCAATTTTGATCATGTAAGACAAAGTTAGACAAAGGCTCCTTCCTTAGAGAGAGTATTGGACTCTTTCCCCGTATCAACTAAATTGAAACAAGTAACAATGATTTCCTTTTTCACTCACCACATTAGCCTGAAATGCAGATGCCCAGGCAGTATTAAAGGGCTGGGGGACACAATGGGAGGTGGTTGGGAACATCAAGGACAACTGTTAGACTTCAGGCAGATTTTGGGATCTTATCATGACTTACCGTGATCCTGTCTTAAGAGGTAGGGGCAGGCAACTGTAGTGTAAAACAATTATTTCTACATATCTACACACACACACACACACACACACATACACACACACACACACAGGCTTTGGCTCCTGAGAAGACAGAGGGATTGTGCTTTTCCCTGTTTCTCTGGCTAATACAACTGAAATTCCTACACAAACACCAAAAGATTCTGAAAGGTGGAGAGAGCAAAGCCTAGCTAAGAGTGTTGAGAGGCCAGGAAGTGTGTAGTTCTGAATTCCTTTCGTTTCCTTCGCACCTCACATACCCTAGACTCAGAGCTAAAGAATTGTTTGCCAACAGGAACAGACACAAAGTCCTCCCCTTTTGTGGCCAGACAAGCAGGGAAAGGGTGGAATTAAAAGGCCAAAAAATTTTACGCCGGGCGTGGTGGCGCACGCCTGTAATCCCAGCACTCGGGAGGCTGAGGCAGGAGGATTGGTGCGAGTTTGGGACCAGCCTGGGCTACAAAAGTGAGCTCAGGACCAGCCTCAACTGCATAGGGAGACCCTGTCTCAAAAAGACAAAATAAATAAATAAATAAATAAATAAATAAATGGCCAAAAAATTTTAGACAATCACCACTCTTCCAGCCAAACAACACAGAAAGCCCTGCCTTCCACCACACAGGCCAGTATAACTAAAGAGGAAGCCAGACTGCTGCCACTGTGGGTGCCAGGAAGGGTCCGCTCTCCTGGAGTTGTTCAGAGGGGGCTGAGAAGAGCCCCAGGGCTCCATCCCTGCCAGTTAGTCTCAAGTGTCTCTTTCCCTGCCTTGCCTCTGTTCCAGTGGTAACAGTGTCAGGTGATACTGTAGTAACGCACACTCATAGAGAGCAGGGACAAAGAGTCCCTGTCTCGCTGGGTCATTGGAAGTCAGAGGAAGCAATCATGAGGAGCCCCTTGCCCTTTGGATGCCAAGAGAGGTCAAGTGGGAAGTCAGATAGGTTTGTTGTCTGTAAAACAGTGATTGGCTTGGTTGATGTTGGATCCCTGGAAAGTAGTCTTAATCCACCTTCTGTTTTGAATTAGTATTGAATCAAAATTCAGAGATTAGATGCTGTGTGTGTACATACACTTGTGTGTGTGTGTGCAGTGTTCTGACTGGGTAAAGCTGCTAGTGAAATGCTTCCTGATGTTACCCTCAGGGCCTAACATAGTCCTCTCTAATTTCTTAAACAGTACACAAATGCTGATACATTTTGAAAGTTACTATGCCATATATTCCTATCTGAGAAATCCACCTGCTAAGAGGACCCTATTCATTCTATTGGAGAAATCCACCTGCTAAGAGCACTCATTAGTCTAATATCTAGTAATGGCCTAGTCCATAAACACTTCTATTCACAAGTGAAAGTATTCAGAAAAAATTTGCTTTCATTCATCAGGTGACTATCATGACCACAGCTATTTTTAATCCCCACACAAACAAATGAGGTACCACTGTATCATCGTCTCCTCCTCCTTCTCTCCCTCTCTCTCTTTCTCTCTCTCTCTTCTCTCTTTCATAGATGTGTGCATTCTCCATCTCCCAAGATAGCACTGTCTGTGTGACAGAGGCCAGTGAAAGTGAAACAAGGTTCTCTGCCCTTGTATCTGAGGTCCGGACCTGAGGGGCTGTGATTGGCTTCCAGCTTAACCTCAGGTGCTTCCCCTAACCCTCAAATGCTTCCCACAGCCCTGGGGGCTGCTCACCTCATCGTGCACTACACTTTGAACTCTCTCCCATTCCTTTCCATGTCTCTACTGGTTTGGGTGGGGGTGTTGAGGAGTCCTTCTGTGCTCGCAATTAGATGGGATCCAGCCAGAATGAATGTTTTCTCCCCGGTAACTTCCCAAATGCACTACTTAATTTTCACAGGTGAAAATAGACAAGGTAAATATCTAAAGTTAAGAAATATATATTACAGTTTTAAAAAATGCTGCCACGAATCCACCTCAAAGTGAACACACTTGCTATGAGCACACTTATCCCATTGTTGTTGCCACTTTCTGAAGCAGTTCTGAAAGTCCCGTTTTAGGGTGTCTTTAGTTGGATTATGGTGGCTGCCCTAGGGTCCTGAATTGATTTGAAACATTTACATTTTATGGTCATTTTGACGTCAGAGAAAAGCCAGCAGCTGCACAGTGCCAGATCTAGGGTACATGAGGACGCATGGTAATGCTTTTATTTGACAGAAATTGCTGTAAAAACTGGATCAATAGAATGATAATAAATTATGGTGAGTGTTGAAATATATTACAGCACAGCACACATTGCCACTGACCCCCCAGAATGCTCTGCATACACCCCCTCAATGTGAACCCCTTTATCCTGTCATTGTTTGTACAAAGCGACTTAGCAGTTTGTTTGTTTGTTTGTTTGTTTTTTATTTAAACATTCACCATTAGCTTTGGCTCACCTGTTATACTCACCTTTGTGTCCCTTGAAAGGACAGAAGATGGGCTTGTGTTTCATTTGCATGAAATAGCGTCCCGCACATATCAGGACCCTGTCCTAGCTCCTTTTTTTCTTCTGCTCATCTCCCACTGCTCTGCAGTAATGCATGGCCTTTTTTTCTCTTGTGATTGCTCTAAGATATTTGATTTAGCATCTGTTCAAGGTCCCCTGAGCCCTTCTTGGCTCCTGCTTGCTGTCTTTGCCCTGAAGAGACCCTCTTAAAGTGCTTGAAGGAAACAGATCAGACCAGACACAGGACATTTTCCACTTGTCCTTTTAGAGCAATCAACTCTAGGTCTCTTGGGGAGGAAAAAAAATCAGGCCAGGAGCAAAATGCATTTGTTTGCCTAAGCATTAGTAGCTCACCGTGTGCCCAGATTCCGTAGCTGAGGACAAGCCTAACTTATTCATTTATAGCTTCTTTTATTGCAGAAAAAGGAGTGGACGTGGGATGAGAGCAAGATGCTGGTGATGCAGGACCCCATCTACAGGTAAGCATGCAGCCTGGTGCATAGCGCTAGCCCCAGAGGTCGCCTGCTATCTCCTGCAGCCGTTCCCCAGCTGGTGGGTCCAGGGGTACTTAAATAAACCTCTCTGCTTTCCCTTCCAAGACCTGTGATTTCTGTATAGTCTGCCTTATGTTAAGATGAAGAGGAAATTTTTTTTCTGGTGATACTGAGTTGGACTACTTCTTAGTTGTAATTAGAGACTTTTTCCATTGGTACTAGTTTGTCTAACTGAAATGGCAAAAGTACCTACATATTGGTCATGAGAAAATGAGATAACTGGGTAATCTCGTCCCCTTATGCTTGGTTTCCTGCAGTGGCTGTCTCCACTGCCACCTTTCTGCCCTTTCAGAAACTGAGCAGAGAGAAAGGGTTTGTGAACACTTGAGAAAAGAGAAAGTCATAAATGAAATCTGGGCTATGGTCTGAATGTTTATGTTCCTCCAAAATCCATATCTTTAAGTCTTAACTCTCAGTGTGATGGTATTAGGAGGCGGACCCTTTGGGGGCTGGTTAGGGGGTGAGGGCAGAGCCCTCATGTTTAGCATTAGTGCCATCGTAAGAGAAGCCCCAGGAAACTAGCTTTCCCTTTACACCATGTGAGAACCATCTGGAACATACCATCTATGAACCAGAAGGTGGACCTCCATCATGGAATCTGCTAATACCTGGCTCTTAGACTTCCTCATTTCCAGAACTGTGAGAAATCTGTTTCTGTGTTTCTAAATCACTGAGTTCATGGTATTTTATTGTAGCAGATCAAACCTACCCATACTCAGAAATGGCTTTCACAGTAAAACTGGTGTGATTCCTACAGTGTAGCAGTGGTGAACCTGCTAGAACTTTCAGTGATAATAAACAGCACACTGTGACATGTGTGCCACTGGCTTCCCACCATGACTGTGGAGATTAGGTGGCTGCTTCTGTCCATGTATATTCCTCTGGGCATAATGGCTATGTGCAGAAAGTGAGGGCTATCCTGGGCAGCATGGCAGGACCTTGAGTCATGATCATCATTCTTCTGAACTAGATCTCTGTAAGCCAAGTCCCATCTCACCCTTACTTCTTTCCTGTTTTCTTCACTGGGAGAATGGCTGTTCTTTTGGGAATTTAGAGATCTAGGATTTAAATATTGCTCCTAAGTTCATTATTGCTGTACCTTTGACAAAGTGGGTAAGGGTTGGAACTCAGTTATGAAGTTGGCAACATGGTGGCCCTCCCTTCTGGTAAAAGAGTAGATGCTTATGGAATGGAGTACTCATTCCAATATGCAAGCATAAAACACCCATGTGAGGTACTGTGCTAGGCAATCTAGTAGATCTCTACAGTGAGTGGACTCTTGTCCTCACTGTAGTTTTAGGCCTGTATGAAAATGGACATTGCACAAATCATTATGGTAATGTTTTTGAAAAACTGAGTTGCTCCTATGCTCCTGTTATATGTTTTAGTATTTATTGAAAATGTTGTCTTGGTGCATTACTGTTGCTTCCTATTTATCGGTCTGCTCAATAGGTCACTATTGCTGTAAGACTGTGGAGATCTTGAGGGGAATGACTGCGCCTCACCTGCTTTTGTGTATCCAGTGCCAAGCCCAGGCCTTACCTGTATGAGGCACTTAATATATGTGCATTAGGTGAATGGATAAATGCTTTGAATTAATATCTGCAAATTAGCATAAGTATCAGGGCTCTTCACAAGAGGGCACAATTACTTTCTACTTGAGTGATGACAGAAGTCTTTAAGACACAGTTACATCACAGCTCTGCTTGAACAATATAAGTAGACAAACCTTACACATTTGCATTTTGTGAAGAGACAGATTCTTGGGTCTTCTAGTTGTTGTTTTTATATTTTTACATTAACATCATATGCCTTAAAAAATGACTTTTATGCAGATGCTGTGCATGAGTTTAACTTTGTTGTTTCCTGGTTGAGAGAAAGGACATTCTCATAGCTTTACTATATCTCACACAGGCAGCTGTCTTATTTTTTAACAGCTTTATGGAGGTGTACCTGGCATACAAAAATGAAAAATTGGGTATGTTTGGTACAAATATAAACTTGTGAAAACACTATGTCAATCAAGGTGATGAGCGTTTCTGGTCCTCTCAAAAGTTTCCTTGTGCCTTGGGTTTCTCTTTCCTATCCCTTCCCACTCCATTCCCCAGTAAACCCACATCCTATTATTAAGTGTTGAATCTTTTATAATTTCTAGATGTGAGCTGTTTATCAGATTTATGACTTACTAATACATTCTCAAAGTCTGCCTTGTCTTTTCTTTTAATAGTGTGCTTTTGAGAGAGTAAAAGTTTTAAATTTCAATGACATCCAATTTATCATTTTTTTAATTTCATGAGTTGTTCTTTTGGTGCCATAACTAAGACAACTTTACTAGCTCAAAATCATAAAGACTTCTATTTTCTTTTGAGATTGGTTCTCTCTTTTGAAAACTCTCTTTTGAGATTGGTTCTCACTAAATCATTAATTTTCCCAGGATGAGTTTGAACTTATGATTTATGGATTGGTATTCTATTCCATTCATATAATAATCTTAATGATGAGTTTAATAGTGATTTTTGAAGTTATGTAGCAATGCCTTTCCAGCTTTTTCATTGTCAAGATTTCTTTCAGTTTGTATTCATGTTATGTATCCTGTCCCATCTCTCTACCTTAAAATAACACCTTTTTCTTTGGTTTTGTTTTCTGTACCAGGGATTGAACCTGGGCCCACTGCACTGAGCTCCATTCTGTAACCCCCTACCCCCCTTTTTAAAAATTTTTATTATTTGTTTTTCTTGTTTCAGAACTTTTGTTTGTTTATTTATTTATTTTTATGGCCAGCTCAGCCTGCCCTGAGGGCAGGGCTGGCGCAGCATGTGGTGCCAGGGATCAAACCGCGGTCCCTACAGCTGCCTAAGCTTTCCTAAGCAGGCACTTTAGACCACTGAGCCATCCTGCCAGGCCCCCCTACCCCCTTTTTTTAAACTTGCTTAAATTAAGCTACTCAGTCTGGGCCCACACATTGTAGTTTTCCTGCCTCAGCAGGAAATCACAGAGTACTATGATTACAGGTGTGCTTTATTATGCCCAGCAGGAATACACACTTTTTGTATTTTAGGGAAGGATCTATAGGGTGTTCAGGGTCTCACTACTAGATCGGACTGGCAGTGATCTGCCTCTTTATAGCCTCCCAAGAGCTGGGATTACAGGCACGTGCCACCATGCCCAGTCTCAACTGCTGTCTTGGTGCATCCCAGTGATGGAAACCTGGCCCCTACATCTGTTTGCAGGCACTTTAATCCACTGAGCTACTTGGCTGATCCAGGAATACATACTGTTAATGAAGGAAACACTAAAGAAATTTTCTGCCGGGCGTGGTGGCTCACGCCTGTAATCCCAGCACTCTGGGAGGCTGAGGCAGGAGGATTGGTGCGAGTTCGAGACCAGCCTGGGCTACAAAAGTGAGCTCAAGGCCAGCCTCAACTGCATAGCGAGACCCTGTCTCAA
>PVJA010050908.1:0-13074 GCA_004027025.1 Myocastor coypus | reverse complement strand
CCTCCTCCTCATCCTCGTCATCATCGTCATCATTGTAACAGTAAAAAGACCCATGCACTGGAATGGGCTTAAAAGACACATCCCTAGGCTCTCAACATACTACAAATTCTGATTACCGAGGTCCCAGATGAGGCTATGCAGGCTCCTTTTTAGCAAACGTCCAGGACACTTTCAACATAAGCAAAACATCTGAATAAGCTATCTTTGCAGGTTCAATATTTACTGAGCCTACCCTGGGACATATGCACACACACCATCACACACACACTGACATCTGCTTTTATTCTGAAGTACTATCAGATTTCTTGACGTTGGCACGGAAAACTAGACACAGCAGTGGTTGCAAACATAGGAACCTGACGCTTGGGTTGAGTCTCTTATCTCTACACTACCACTTACTGGCTGCATGTGAGCTTGAATCGTACTTAGCTTCTGGGTCGGTAGGATGGGATTCATCAATCTCATTTATTAAGGCTGCGCCACGCGTCAAAAGTAGATGCATGGTAGAGTCCCAGGGCAGCACTACACACCAGAATGCCTCATGGTGATGCTAGGTACTCTGGCTGCCCTGCCAAACCAGTAGCCACCATCCTTCCATGGCTAACAACTGTGAGACCAAGGAACTGCATTTGAAGATCTATGAGATATTCGTTAATTTAGATGATAGCTACATGTAGCTAGTGGCTACCAGGCTGGGTAGCATAGCTCTAGCTGTAGGCCAGCCACTAATAGTGTTGTTATTATCTAATGAACATCCCCAATCCAAAAAAAAAGTCTCAAGGGCTCCCAAATCCAAACTGTTTGGAAGGCAACACTTAAATACCAGTAGAATCAAGTATCACTCTGCAAGCATCCCAAAGCCTGAGAAACTCTAAAATTTGTAACATGTCTGGTCCCAAGCATTCTGGATTAGCGTCCTCATTCTGTATTAGTTCTGTTTTATCAATGAGGATGTGGAGGTCAGGCTTACCTAACAGTCAGACCTTGAGAAAGAGGTGAGGTTGAGACACACAGGCCATATTTCTAGACTCAAGTCAACTTTTCCATCTCCCCTACAGGAAAACAAAGCAGCAACTGTATCTATCTTGGAAACAGGGCCGCCTACCTGAACCTGAAGCGGGAGCCCAGGCGGATGAAGTCGGATCTATTGGCCTTGCTGTTGCCTGGAGTGCGTAGGCGGAAGAAGGCGTGATGCTCCACTGCACACTTCCACAGGTGCTTGCAGGTGCGGGCGCTGTCTAGCCGGAACACAAAGGTGTGCTCTTGCTCACGGCCCTGAGAGAGGAAACAAAGGTCCTTGTGGGGGCATCCCTCCTTTACACAGGGTCCCTGACAGCAAGAAGGGTAAAGGGGACCAAGCCCTACCTGGTCATCATCCTCCACCACCACAAGGGTCAGTTTGCTCTTTTTAAAATCCATTTTGGTAATTTTAGGCCTGGCCAGAGAGAAAGCATTTTTAAAAAGTGCAGTCTGCAGTAAAAAAAAAAAAAAAAAAAAATCCACACATCAAACAGAAGTTTCCTCTCTATTTTTAAAGCTTAGATTGGCTAAGAAAAAAAAATCATTCATTCATTTAAATGTGATTATTCAGGAGTTTTAGAGTAAATGTCACATACCCACAATGACAACTGGAAGTTGTGATTTTAAAACAAATCTGGGTGTTGCAAGGATCCCTCAATAACCATCCATCACATAGACTTCCACCACAAAATAGGAAAAGACATTTTTAATATTAGACAAAACTAAATTACCAAAAGAATAAGCCTATTTTGTTAGCTCCTTCAAAGATTAATATGCCTGTCGGGGTCAGTCCAAGAGAATATTCACAGCCATCTCTTCCCTACAAACAAACGAAGTGACAATCGGTAGAGGGTTCTAACAGGTCATCACAGAGCAGAAAGCAAAAAAACAAAAAACAGTTTCCTCACCACAAGTTACTTAGTTGGCATAATGCTTACGTATTTTTTTCAGCAATAACAAAGTCAAATTACTGGAGCAGATACAGTCCTTACCCTGACAACGTGCATGTCTACCCCATACATTTCCAGCCACTTCGCTTTATTCAGGTAGGAGAGTTCCGCCTGGGCAGGGCTCTTTCCCCTTCAAAAAACCAGTGGAAAGACATATGAACCAGGATGTGGAGACTCAGGGGCATGCTGGACTACAGAAGCCCTATGACGATGACAGCAGTGAAGGGTGCAGGTTTACATTTATAGGAAAAGGCTTTCAACACATACCATTATCGAATAGAAAGATCATGGAAATCTGCTTATAATAGACCACTTATGGGAATAACACTGGGTTTTTGTAGAGGATATGTATGTATGTACATATTATACATATAAATAATCTACATATGGAAAAGCAGAAAGGCTACACAACAGACCACTACCAATGGCATTCAACAGGGAAAGGGAGGCTCTGGCTCGTGTGAGTGGAGTGGGCGGGCTTTACAGTGATACCCTTCTACGTTGTTTCAGTATTACTCAATAAGAATACATTCATGTCATATTCTATTATACTTGTGGGGGCTTTGTGGAAGGACTGCGGACAATCGAGGCCATGCTACAGTCCAGGGCCAAGAGTAGCTCAGGAGGGCTGGTGTTTTTAGAAGAGGGGTCAGGAAGATAGAAGGTCAGCATGGGTGAAATCATAATGAGAGGCAGCGTCGGCAGCCTAATCTAAAGCATTAGATAAGGATGGTCACTGCAGAGGGAAACCAAGGAGGTAAGTGACATGGCTGGCTTTAGCTATGATGCCTATACTGCCTGAGATATAACACTGTCCAGCATGCAGTGTCAACTACGACTGCTCCTATACAACATGTAGAGAAGAGATAGATAGGTGGATGGATGGCCAGGTAGATGGATGGGTGGATGGATGGGTGGATGGCTGGCTGGCTGGCTGGCTGGCTGAATGGGCCTTATCCAAAATGCTTGGGACCAGAATTATCTGCTTCCACATGTCTTTTTATGTTCCTGCATAAAAAGACTGCCCCACAGAATCAGGTGTGGAATTTTCCAGTATTTCATTAAGTCGGCATTCAAAAAGTTTCATATTTTGATGTTAGGGATGTTGCACCTGTATCTCTAAAAGGTTAACTCTATCTAGGCAGTTGAGGACAAGGTTCCCAGAGACCAGGTGTGTGTGTGTCAGCCAAGTGGTGGCAACACGGGCAGCAACAAGCAAATCAGACCAAGGCTTTGTATTTCAGAAAGAGAGAAAAAAAAAAAAAAAAAAAAAGAGTATGTCTGTTTCTTACTACACATCTCTAAGAAGAGATGAGATGTGGGCCTTTGGAACAAAGGAGGGAAACACAGGAGAGAAGTCAGAAGATAAAATGCAGTTTTATAGTCATCAGCTGAGCAACTGTACAGTAGACAAAATAATCTGACAAGTACACAGGACAAAGGAAATGAGTAGATTAGGATTCTAGGTGGTTGCATCAAGGTACCTGCACTCTTTCCATCTCTGGAAGATATCAAATTCCATTGCTTCTGTCTGATTTGGAATGAACCGGAACTCAGACACAAGCTCTGGTGTGTGTTCTGGAAGTTCACACTCCCCAAGCTCTGCTGCATGTTCCATAAAAGGGAAGAAAATAGGAGACACTGAGCATTTTTAGTTAGTGCTGTAACTGAGTCCAAAGGCATCTTGTGTGATTATAAAGCACAGGTACCCCCCTCGCCCAATGTACTTCTTTCTTCAGGACTGAAGTTGCACTTGGTAGCTATATGTACTCTCAAAAGCCCTAAGAATCATTTTAAAGCCCTCCCCATTGTGCCATATACCATTATCTTGGTTATTACTCCCAACCATTTCTCCTACCCAGGGAGGCCCAATTACATTTTCCCTGAGAAGTAGTAGAGCCTCACATTTGCAATAAAGAGAAATTGCAGGGAATGAGCTCTGCTCAGAAACACCCTTTGCACCAGACTCTCATTAAGGCAGGCCAGAGTGGCACTTTAGGGGCCACAGTGCAGGAGAGGATGGATCAGGAATTCAGCACATGCAGAATCCAGGGGATATGACAAGGAGAAAAGGGAGGGAGGAAGAAAGAGAAAGGAAGAAGGGAGGAAGGGAGGGAGGCCAAGGGGGCAAGGCATGAAAGCCCTGCAGGAGCAACTGTCACAAATCAGGCAGAACCCGGGACGGAGCAGGGTGTGCAGGAAGGAGCAGCCGCAAGGTAAGCACTTCCAACTGAATGCCCAAAGTGGGCTGCGTGGTCCTTGCTCTTGTTGGTCACTCACAGAATGGAGGCTCTGGGACCCAGATGACACGGGGTATGAATAGGAAGACTCATTCTCCTCACCCCACACAGCACATTCCTGAATATTGAGGAAAACTGCATGCTCTTAGGTCCCACCTAGTCCACCTAGGCACAGCCTGCCTTCTCACAAGAGGCCTGGAGCACAGATACTCCTTCACCTTTGAAAACTACTCATCTATAGCAGGGGCTTTTCACCCTAAGCATGTATCACAATCACCTTATGACCTCATTGAAACATATTCCTGGGCCATACATCCAGAGATTCTGCTCCTGTAGGCCTGAAATGAGGCTCTGGATGAGGTGCCTAAAGGATGCTAATGTGGCCAGGCCAGGAAATACGCTCTGATCTACACATCAAGCCATCAAAGGACCAAATGCACACGCCCAACTAGCTCCGAGGACACCCTGCACTGTACCCGGCACCTCTTCATCACGCCTAGGCTTCTGATCACAATCCCACAGTCCATCTATCTTTCAGGAAAAGGACTCCAGCTGGTTGCAGCAGTAGATAAAATGTCCCTGCGCCCACAGCTGGCATAGTAATGCCAAAGTCAGGGGGACCATGAGTGGGCTATGTAAAACAATGTCTGGCATGCAGCAGAGACCTGGTAAATATCTCCCCACCTACTTGCAGCCCCTTACCTGCATCCTAACACCATGGAGCCAGGGCTGGGGTGAGCAGTATTTTGGCCAAGGACACAAATGGAGATTCTGCTCTGGAAATAATACTCACTCTGAGATGGTAGGGCTGTTTTCCCAAGGCCAGAGGCCATTACTGAACTCTGCTCAAGGGGTCACCATGAAACTAGGTGCCTAGAAAGGCCACCCATTGGCCACAGTGAGGCAACAGCACCTTATGTGTGGGCAAAACAGGACTAATTGCCACAGATATCATCAAACATTGGAGAGAAACCAGATAGACAATGTCTCCCTGGATGTGTGTAGACTGGGAACAGGCTAGTGTTCTACCTACCTCTACTGCACCACCAAAGGCCTAAGAGGAGCCTGGTCTACCATTTTGAAGCAGCCTGCCTATCTTCCAAGAGTCTGCTGGGAAACCTGATACTGTACTATTCTACAACCTCTGCAGCCAGACCTCAGCTCCAGGCAATCTGTGGAGAGTGACAGAGACAGCTCAGGTAGTGGAAAGCTTGAGTCCCAGTTCTAACGTGGACCAGCTGTGTGACTCTGGACCGGTCATTTAACTACTTTAGGTTTCTGGATGCCTCATCCGCCATGCAGGATTGTTCCAAGGAACCAAACCGCAGTCATACGACAGATGATTTCTTTTTTCCCTTCACTTAGAATACTTTTCTAATCTACCATAAATTTATTCTGCAAAGAGCACAGACACCATGCAAGGCCACTGTATCTCAACTCAGGAGGTCCTATTAATTCAAGGGCAAGATATTTCACAAGTCTCAAGCATGGGGAGGAAATACAACACATTTTACACCTACCCACAGAGCCCAGGGCAGGCGGCTCAGCTGCGTGGGTGTGGACAGGGGGCAGCAGGCTACAGTATTTCCCGGGAAGTGGGGTTGTGGAGGGGGCTGAGGTCGATGTGCCAAAGGCTTCCCTGCGTGTGTCTAAGTCTTCAGAGTCTGTTTATTTTTACTGACATAATGACTTGATGTGAAATCACATGAATGTTATGGTTCAGCTCAAGTGGGTAATGTCCCCAAGAAAGGTGTATACATAGGCAGTAACTATTCTTGTCTGCCTCTGTTTCAGGTGATGCCAAAGGTTCAACTAGAGCTGGACCTTTAAGTATTGGGTTGACTCCATTACACAGGGGTGGAGGATCTGGTGACATGTCCCTTACCTCTAATCATTCAGGACAGCACACAAACCTACAATAATGTGTTCATGGCCTTAGGAAAAAAATCTCTCTAGTGAATTAATGCTTCCAGACATGACACAATGCTTTCATCTCATTAACAATAAACACCCTGACATCTCCTGCTGGGCTACTTGGTCTAAAGGTATGGCCTCCTGGAGTTTGGAAACTCCAGGGTTGAGGAAAGTCCCTGGCTATACTTACGAAATGGCTATGTGGTCACAATAAGAGGAGCCACTGCCACATTTCCAAGCCATGCACACCACATGGCACTTACCATAAAGCCTTGCTGCATCAGAAAAATATGGTTATGAAATATTTAGCAATGTATTTAGCACAGATGGCTATCAATGATATCATGCCACCTCTATCACCAGTGCCTTCTGACCATAGGGACAGCTTCTCCCTTCAATCAAAGTCCCCTGGTCTAACCTTATTGATTCAATTCATTTCTGCACATACTAGGCATTTACCGTAGGCCAGGCCCTCATTAGACAATAGGATTTAAGGAGTGACTAAAGAATGCAAATATCCAGTAATATACCTTACAGCCATTAAAAGATACCTTTATGAAAAGCCAGACATGGTGGTACACACCTGTAATACTAACACCTGGGAGGCTGAGGTAGAAGGATCACAGCAAGTTCAAGGGTAGCCTAGGCTACACAGTGAGTTCAATGCCAGCTTGAAACTACATAGCAAGACCCTATCTCAAGAAACAAATAACAAAAAGCCCAAGCAAACTATTTTTATGTGTGTAAACATGACAAAATATATTTACCAAAAATGCAAAGTTAAAAAGAACACAAAAAGTGTGCATATAATTCTGATCAGAAACATAGTTCTTAAAAATCCACTCAAAGCTCACAACCACTTCCTTCTACTTGCCTGATTACTGTGCTAGTTTCTAGATATTCTGTAATGTGTACACTGATTTTATAATTCAAAGAAGCTTCTCAGGTCAATTTGTAACAACCAATAAAATACAACAGTGGCAAGCCACTCTTACGACAGTGTTCAAAACTGATTGTGAATTAGCGAATACACTGGTAAGTGGATTCGCAGCATATGTCTGTGTGATGTGCTAATGAAATCCCGCATGTGCAGCTCGGCATTAGCATTCTCTCAATTAGAACAGCAGACTTCAGCAAGTGTTTCATACACACTGTAAACTACAATCCACAAGTGTAGCCTACAGAATGACAGCCACCACTGACACTCCTTGTCATCAGTCGGCCCACCCAGGATGACCTACTGCACTGCTGCTACGCTGACCTCAGTGTAAGCTTCCTTCAGCCACCCAAGGCGCTGTGCTGGCCCAAGGCAGGCCACTTCCTCCACCAGAGTGCAGCTCTTCTTCTAGCTGTTCCTGGCTCACTGCTGCTGCCACCCACCCATGGAGGCAGCCTGAGTCATCGCTACCTCCTCCCTCAACACCTAAGTCTCATCACTGAGTCCACCTCCCTGTACTACCAAGGCTGCTTTCTGGTGTGTATTCACAACCAGCTGCCTTGCTCAGTTTCTTATTATTCCCGTCTGGCTACACCTTCTCTCTGGTTCCCAGCTCCTGTTCTTAGTCCTGCTTAACCCTCTGCTCCTCATACAGCCAGCCTGGCCTTTATAACATGTACATCTGACCTGCCTGTGTCCTCAGGGGCTGGCCAAGACCTCACTGCTGGCCACCTGATGTTCCTGGGGTCTCAAGCCAGCTACCTATTCAGCTATTGAACTTCACCCTGCTGCTGCTCAACTCAGCTGCTGCCACCCTTCTTCTCTTAGAGGTGCAGGGAACTGAGCCAGCTTCCTACCTTAGGGGCTGGTGCTATTGACCCCAGCGCCTCTCTGTGCTCTGTCTTAATGCTTCTGTCCTTTACTCTGCTCCCTGCCCTCATGCCATCATCAGGTGTGTCTGCTGCTGAAGGAATATCCTGTGCTGTCCATCTGACTTTCTCACCCAACTACAAGCTGCTTGAGGTAAAGACCACATCCTCCCCACTTACATACTGGGCATGGCTCCACACGTATTTGTTTGCTGTAATGAAAAGTAGTAACATTAAAACAGTAATGACTAGGGCTGGCCTGATAGCTCAGCGAACCAAAGCACCTGCTTAGGCAGAGCATAGTGGCTGGGATTTGATCCCCAGCTTGCCATGCTGGCCCTGCCCGTGGGGTATGCTCAGATGGAGACTAAGACTGGGCATGGTGGCACACACCTGTAATCCCAGCACTGGGAAGCTGAAAACAGGAGAATCACTACGAGTCCAACCTATGTAGTAAGACCCTGTAGATCCTGTACACCCTGTAGACCCTGTCCTCAATGCAGAAAATAATCATGAAAAATGACTACAAAAGACAAAGTACCTTGTAGACATAGAGCGGCTAATTCCACTGCTGTTTCATAAGGGCATTTCAATCTTAAAAAAAGAAAAGAAATTAATTATAAATATGAAGCTATATATTCATAAATATGTAAAATATCAATAAAATCATTCTTCAAAAGGTAGTGACAGTTAAGCAAAGATTTTTGCTCTTAATTTATATTTTTGCTATCTACATTAAAGAATGCCAACACTAGTACACCATAAATTTCCCAAAATCAGTTCTCATCATGTGGCAAAATAATCCAACCTAAGTATACTTTCTACCAACCCTTCAGGCAATTTTACTGAATTTGGCCAGAATGGGAAAGTTTGAAAAACAGAATGAAAAGGATCCTTTTACATTATTATTTTAAAGCTTATTTTAAATTTATTTTGTCTTGACCTAGTACATGTGCTTTTCAAGCTGCCTTCAGTCTTTCTTAAAACAAGGTACCAGTATAAAAAATAAAAATACACCATATTCAATGTTGCCAGGACAGCTAGATATACTCAGCATTCTACTAAATACAACTGAGGCACAGGGGTAGAAGAGTGTTATCGCAAACCCGTGATCTCATTCACACTTACATCTCAAAGTTAGTTAGAAAAATAGTAATGATGTACATTGGTATAGCACTTTATAGTTTTTATACACTTTTTCATATATATCATGCAATTTGGTTAATGCATCCAGTTGTAAAGTCCTGGGATGGATGTGACCAGGGTTCCCCTTCTCGTACTTTACAGATGAAGCCAGTGAATGTGCAGGGCTGTTCCCACGGTCATCCAGCCAGCAGCAGGCAGTGCTTTGACTAGAACCCCATCGCACTTTGATAAGACAATAAACCAACTAGAAGTGCATGTAAACTGCAAAGTACTGTACAAATGCAAGGTGTGGTCATTAATATTTTTCTAAACCAAAGACAATTTCTACAGTTACGAGGCCTTTATATGAGGAGCACAGTATGGAGAGAGAAAAATACACGCACACTCATAATACACACACCAACCAAAGATCTGTATTGCATGGCTGAATAAGGCAAATGTATACACCGTACAATCTCCTTGGTCTATTGAGTGAGTAGATTCCACTGAAAATTTCCAGTGAGTTTGCAAATTTGGAAATTACATTTTTAAATTCCTTCGGATTACATTCAAAATCAGAATGTATTCTTGTCAGTAACATCAGATATGACTTCTTAGATTCAATGTAGCCTTAACTTTTAATGTAACAGATAATATTTAATACCTATGCTGAAAAATGACATAATTGTGAAAGCTATAACTCCTGATATCGCTTATCTTTAAAATAAATTAATATTGCACACAAAATCAACCACTGCAGTTCTAATGCTTCTCATGTTCAATAATGATCTTCAGGGGGTAACCAGAAGCCTTGTATTTAAAAACTATTTTGAAAGGGGGGAAAAGGAAATGAGATGAGATGTCTATACTTCTTACTATTCGAATCAAAATGTAATCCCTTCACATTCCTCCAGTGTAGATGGTGATGAATGAAACTTTTTGACTGTCCAAATACTTGTACGTGTATACATACTAATAAGGTATCTTGCTTGCAAGTACGACAAAAGCCATCATGAATGGGGCAGTGATGTGATCAGGGAGAGAATTATCCCCCAATACACATCACTTAAGATATTAAATGCTCTTGGAAATGCTTCAAGCCATATAATAGTCATTTAAAACAAGATGATAATGACAGTGATACAAGTATTAGACTCACTTTACAATGCCTGGTGCACTTTTTTGAATTTTGAAAAGGGAACAAGGGTAAAAGAGTTAAAACAGTGAATAATTTTGAAATATATTATGATATATCCTGGGTTAAGATTTGGAACAAAAACATACTTACTTTCCAGAAAGAATGTCATGCCTGAGTTGCAAAACAAACAGGTACCTGACAAATATATACAAAAGTCAACACAAGATAAACTTTTTCCCATTACCTCCAACCCTTAACTTCCCATCACAAATCCTACCCAGGAGAGCCTGGTATTTTGCACTATCAAAAGGGAGGCCAAAGAAAATGGGAACTTGGGCAGAAGTATCTCCTTGTGGGCCTGCAGGAAGTCATCTAGAACCCTGAAGTGCAAGTAAGGCCATGCCAGGAGTGTGAGAGACACCGCAGGATGGAACATGGAACCCTGAACAGTCTGGTGACATCTTCTGTAACCTCTTTAGTGCTTGAGAAGTGAGCCCAACAGGTATCCAGAACTCAGCACACAGGCATGCGACGTGTCTAAGAAACCAGCAGGGTGGAGCCACTGGGTTTAGCCTTCAGCCAGCTCTAGCCAGCAGATTCTAGAATCGCATTAGCGAGCCTGCAGCTGACTGGACTCTGCTAGCAACAGCTTGTGGCTTTTATTCCTGATGCAGTCTAACTGCAGACTCTTAACAAAACAGGCATGCAGACTATACTCGCACACACTCACACACACACAGACACACACACGCACACACACACACACACACACACACATATGCACATACTGAAAAATCTTAGAATAGGGCTGCAACTTGTTCAAGGGGCAACAAAAACATTGGGAAGAACACAGAAAATAACATAAATGAAACTTAGGTAGAAATAGATGTCGTAGCTTCAATATTTTGGTTTTTTGTTTAAACCAGGAGGATGTGGGTATCAGTATCCCTTACAATGCTCTGTAAAATCCAAAGCTGCCCACGCTCTACTCCATACCAGGAATCTGATTTGTTCAAAAGCTTCCTAGGTGTTTTGGATTCACACAACTTGGCTTAAAATCCAGATTTTGGTGACAGAAGCAGCATGTTTCATAAGGAAGAACACTCTCAAGAGGAACACTGGAGTAATTTAATTTGTTTGAATCTTGAAAACAATGCAGGCAGCAGCTTTTTGTGAGATGGATAGAGGGGAATGTGGGTAACCTGGAAATCAAGGGTGGTAGTGGTAAAGGTTCTAGCACATTCCAGAATGTCTGGCTTCCCAGCAGGTGTTTAACTATAATTTAACTTCGCTTTTGAAATTCAGGATATGCACTTACGTATTCATATCAAGGGGAACAAGTACCTACACAGCCAAAACTTCTGTTGCTTGTGAGAAACCTAAATAAAAAAGCCCTAAAGGGCCAGACATGGGGGCATACATTTGTAATCCCTGCACACGCAGGCTGAGGTGGAAGGATCACCATGAGTTTGATGACAGCCTGGCTACACAGAGTTCAGGGCCCCCCTGAACCACATAGTGACACCCTGTCTCAAAAAACAAAACAGAAAACCAAACAACAATAAAAAAGGCCTGTAGGCCCTTCCAGTAAAGCAATGGTGACAAATGGTCATACTTTTCAGACTAGTGGCCATCCCTGAAGACTGCCTAGCTATGAGCATGTCTCTACCACAACCCATCAGGCCCAAAAAGTGACAAGGACACTTGCAATATCAATAGCAGGAAAAGGCTAGGCAAAGAATTTCACCAATGGAAGGGCAGCTGGACGGAAACTGCATGCATAAAATGCTATTTTCCTTTGACATTTCCTAACATCTAAGAGATAAACACAGGCAGGCATAACAAAGACAACACGAAAGGATTCAGACAGCTTTTCTAACTAGCATACTTCATTTAAAGAGATCATATTTTCTACTGTAACTATCAAGGGGATGTTTTGTGG
The DNA here is from genome assembly GCA_004027025.1 of Myocastor coypus. NCBI lineage: Eukaryota > Metazoa > Chordata > Mammalia > Rodentia > Myocastoridae > Myocastor > Myocastor coypus. The sequence continues at coordinate 939 of PVJA010050908.1, read as the reverse complement.
CTCCTTAAAAAAAATAAGATTAACTTTACCAATATCAATTAGAAAATTTATCACATCTACACCCTGTGCTCTGTATAACTATTATGAGGACAACAATATGCAATGTGTCAATTATTGTAAATGTACTACTAACGTGTTTTGAAACTCTCATATCGTTATCTCTTATTAAAAGTAACCAAAAAAAGTAATTAAAAAATAGTAAGATTAGATTGGGTGTGGTGGTTCACGTCTGTAAACCCAGTCTGAAACTGAAAACAGGAGGATCACTGTTAAGTCTGACCTACATAGTGAGACCCTGTAGACCCTGCACTAAATACATCAAGCACACACACACACACACACACACACACACACACACGCACACACACACATAAATAATGGTAATTTTGGACTGAAAAACATTCTCTCAATATGTTTTCCCTTTTTTGTATCTGAGGCCAAATATAACACCATAGAACGATTAAAATACCAAGGTCTAAGAAAATAGAAATGGGACAAGAAAATAAATATAATGCTTATTAACTAAGAATGCTATCAACTTCGGCCACAGCAACCACTGAATAGCAGTCATGGTCCTATGCTATTCCATGGCCGTGGGCCTCAACAAGGGCCACGAGGAGATTAAGAATGTGAGCAAACCGAGGCATGAGTGGCACACCACGGAGCTGCTCAAGGTCTCCAAAGACAAGCGCCCTCAAGTTCATCAAGAAAAGGGTGGGAACGCACATCCACGCCAAGAGGAAGCGTGAGGAGCTGAGCAATGTGCTGGCTGCCATGAGGAAGGCAGCTGCCAAGAAGGACTGAGCCCCTCTGGAAAAAAGCTTTGCAGAAAGTTAAAAAGAAGAAGAAGGAGGAGGCAGGGGAGAAGGAGAAGGAGAAGGAGAAGGAGAAGGAGAAGGAGAAGGAGAAGGAGAAGGAGAAGGAGAAGGAGAAGGAGAA